>JAWQEG010003051.1:0-5000 GCA_033782935.1 Petrolisthes cinctipes | reverse complement strand
TGTGTGTGTGTGTGTTGTGTGTGTTGTGTGTGTGCGTGTGTGTGTGTGTGTGTGTGTGTGTGTGTGTGTGTGTGTCGCGTTGTCTTGCTGTCGTGATGAGTACTCCTTGATTGGAATGAATGGTAAGAATGAAAGAACATGCATTCTTTAATTATTTCCTTCTTCAAGATTGGATTCATTCTATTACCTCACTATTGGTTCCTTTATTGCATACGCTCCTCATTCCTTTAATATATTCCTTCCCTCCTTCATTCTCCTATATTCTTCTCCACTTCTGTGATCCTCCTCCTCCTCCTCCAGTCCATTTCTCATTATATTATCATCTCTTCATTACTTCTCATTCCATTTCCTCAACCCTCCTTCAGTCTCCTCTCCTTCCTCATTGCCCATTTCATCATTGTACTCCTCCTTGCCTTCCCTCCCATTCCATTTCCTCATCCCTCCTTCAGTCTCCATTCCTTCCTAGTCTTCCATTTCATCATTGTACTCCTCCTTGCCCTTCCCTCCCCATTCCATTTCCATCATCCCTCCTTCCAGTCTCCATTCCTTCCTAGTCTTCCATTTCATCATTTGTACTCCTCCTTGCCTTCCCTCACCATTCCATTTCCATACATTTGTAGTACCCATCATCATCTATACTCACTTTACGATTCACTCCATCTGTAGCCCTTTCATTTAAACCCTCTCACTCGTCGATGAAACCCATTTTGTACCTGTCTGTCTGTCTGTCGGTCTATATCTATCCACCCATGTATTTATCAGTTTATGTCGCCATCATCTATCTACCGGTATCCATTTATCTATATATTTATCTCTCTATTTTTTTTTTAAATCTACAGGCTCATTTCTTCTACTTGTAATCCATTTCTCTATCTCACTTTATCCCTCCCTTATATTTCTATACAACACAACACACACACACACACACACACACACACACACACACACACACACACACACACCACCACCACTTACCAACCCACCAACCAACCAACCGACCCTCCCCTCAGTCTTTTACCACCACCACCACCACCAACAACCCTAACCTCCCCTCAATCTCTCTCTCTCTCTCTCTCTCTCTCCTTCCCTCACCTTAATGGAGTCGTCAAGTGGTGCTTATATACGAGTGTTTTCGGGTCTTTACAAACCACAATGCACCCCCCAATCAGTGACACATCCCCCCAGCGACCGTAAGGCTGGGATATAAATTCTCTTCTTCTCCTCACGGGGTCATTTTCTTCGGCGCGGAGTTATGATGATCGTGGCCTCAGGATGGGACGGGACGAATTGGTGGAGAGTTGGAGAGTGCTGGCTTGATTGAGGGACGTAAAGAGAGAGAGAGAGAGAGAGAGAGAGAGAGAGAGAGAGAGAGATGGAGAGAGAGAGAGAGAGAGAGAGAGAGAGAGAGAGGAGACGCTGAGTAACAGACAAACGTACTGTAAATATGTGTGAGGGGACGAACGGAAAACAGAGGGAATGTTGTACTATTGCTGACAACATTTTCTTTCTATATTGGGGTGACTTTAGTTAACATTTGACTATTTTTCTCTAAAGGTGAGCTGTATATTTTGCTTTTATATGAATTAAGAAGCAGCTCCTAAGTTTCAGTAAACGGTCATACACACATTAAAGCAATAACATCATAAGAGAACAGGATATCAGTGGTAATAGAACTAAACAAGGTCATCCATGAGTGGAAAGAAATGTTTGCCTGTATCGTACGAGTTAACTGGAACCTGAGTGAGAGAGTGAGTGTGACGAATAAGCGAGTGAGGGAGTGAGTGATCGAAAGAGAGGCGGCGGCGTAAGTGTAAACGAATAAGGGAATGAGTGAGAGAGTGAGTGAGAGACGAAGTGGTTAATTAAGGGAAGAATGATTTAGTTAATTGGTGTAACATTGGTGGTTGATTGGTTTGGTGCGATAGATCCTCAGAATTTCTCACACTTCGGTCAATTGGGGTGGGGTTAGGGAGGGAGGCAAGCTGTGTGGGGGGGAGGAGGAAGGGGGAGGAGGAGGAGGAGGGGAGTTGGTTGGGGAGTAGAGAAATGGATGTGGGGAGGTAATGGAAGGTGGGAAGAAGAGAAATGGAGATAGGGAGGGATTGAGTGAAAAATGGGGAGGGATTGAATGAGAAATGGGGAGGGAGGGAATGGAGATGGGGAGGGAGGGAATGGGAGATGGGGAGGGAGGGAATGGGAGATGGGGAGGTAATGAGAAAGATATGTAGTGGTAGGAAAGAGAAGTGGAGATGGAAAGAGGAGTAGGTGTTTAGGTAGATAAAGAGAGTCTGGAAAGAGAAGTGTAGTGGGGTAAGAGAAAATTGATATGACAAGAGAAGTTGAGACTGGAGAGAAAACGAGAGATATGGAAGAGGAATGAAGATGGGAAGAAAAATTGACATGGGAAGAGAAAAGAGAAGAAAGAGAAGGTTGGAAGAGAAATAATTATGTAGAAGAGTACGTGAGGGAAGGAAACAATTCAAAGTGAGAAAGGGAATGGTAGAGAAGAGTGAAGGCAAGGATATATAAGAGAGTAGGGTGGGGCATGCATGAGGAGTAGGAAAAGGAGATGAGGAGTAGGAAAAGGAGTGGAGGGAATGAAAGGCAAGTAGGAACAGAAAAAATGTAGGGGAGAAGAGGGTATACAAAACAGACAGACAGACAGACAGACAGACAGACAGGCAGGCAGGCAGGCAGACAGACAGACAGACAGACCAGGCAGGCAGGAGGGAAATTTCTTCAGGTGTAGAGTAAGAGTAGGGGTGGGGGTCGGGCCAAAAAAAATGGGTGGTTACAGCAAAGGGGGGAGACCCTGTGGCGGCTGGCTTGTGTGGAGGGGGTGTGGGTGGGGGTGGGGGGAAAGGAGAAAGAAGGTGGGATTGCTGCATTTGTCTGTGATGGTAGTGGTGAGGTGGAAAAGGAAGATTGATGGGGGTGGAAGAGATGGAGGACTCTCTGCGGTGGTGTGTGTGTGTGTGTGTGTGTGTGTGTGTGTGTGTGTGTGTGTGTGAGAGTGAGAGGAGAGAGAGAGAGAGAGAGAGAGAGAGAGAGAGAGAGAGAGAGAGGAGAGAGAGAGAGGAGAGAGAGAGAGAGAGAGAGAGAGAGAGAGAGAGAGACGAGAGGAGAGAGAGCGAGAGAGAGAGAGAGAGAGAGAGAGAGAGTCTAAGTCAGTCAGCCATCCAATCAGTCCAGTCCGTCAGTCATTCACCCAATGACCCATTCACACCCACACTCAGTCAGTCAGTCAGTTAGCAGGTAATTATACAACGCAGAAGGAAGGGATGGAGTTAGTCAGACAACTAATCAGTCAGTCAGTCAACTAATCAGTCAGTCAACCAATCACACACACACCCAGTCAGTCAAATCAGTCAGTCAGGCACCCAATCTCACACACACAGTCAGTCAAATCAGTCAGCCAGTCAACCAATCAGTCAGTCAATCACCCAATCACACCCACACCCAGTCAGTCAGTCAGGCACTCCAGGCAATTATACAACGTTACAGAAGAATGAGGAGGAAGGGGTGGGAATGAGGAGGGAAGGAGGGGGAAGGGTGGGAATGAGGAGGGAAGGAGGGGAAAGGGTGGGAATGAGGAGGGAAGGAGGGGAAGGGATGGGAATGAGGAGGGAAGGAGAGAGAAGGGTTGGGAATGAGGAGGGAAGGCGTGAGAATGAGGAAGGAATGAGGGAAAGGGTTGGGAATGGGGAAGGAATGAGGGGAAGGGTTGGGAATGAGGAAGGAAGAAGGGAAGGGGTGGGAATGGGGAAGGAAGGAGGAGAAGGGTTGGGAATGAGGAAGGAAGGAGAGGAAGGGTTGGGAATAAGGAGGGAAGGAGGGGAAGGGTTGGGAATAAGGAGGGAAGGAGGGGAAGGGAAGGGTTGGGAATGAGGAAGGAAGGGGTGGGTATGAGGAGGGAAGGGGTAAGAATGAGGAAGAATGAGGGGAAGGGTTGGGAATGAGAAGGAAGGGTTAGGAAGGAGGTTAAGAGTTGGGAATGAAGAGGGAAGGCGTGAGAATGAGGAAGGAATGAGGGGAAAGGGTTGGGAATGGGGAAGGAAGGGTTGGGAATAAGGAGGGAAGGAATGTAAGAGTTGGGAATGAAGAGGGAAGGAGGAAGAATGAGGGGAAGGGTTGGGAATGAAGATGGAAGGCGTGAGAATGAGGAAGGAACGAGGGGAAGGGTTGGAATGGGGAAGGAAGGTAAGGGTTGGGAATGGGGAAGGAAGGGTTGGGAATAAGGAGGGAAGGAAGGTAAGGGTTGGGAATAAGGAGGGGAAGGAAGGGTAAGGGTTGGGAATGAGGAAGGAAGGAAGGAAGGGAGGGAGGAACACCAGCCAGTCATTACCACCACCACCATCAGGCAGGGAGTGTAATGAGAGTGAGGCGAGGCGGGGTTCCCAGAAGAGCCGTGATAATGCTTACCTGAATAATTAACTCCTCTCACTCCTCGGTGCATAATGTAATCACTGCCTTCACCAACACCACACGTGTCTCTTTCTGTGTGTGTGTGTGTGTGTGTGTGTGTGTGTGCAGTCGAGGATTATAGCTTGAATTTACATACACACACACACACACACACACACACACACACACACAGCAGGGACTTATACAGTAATAGTTTCGACAAGAACAGGAATGGCTTATGAAAATTACTCACCTTACTTCTCTCTCTCTCTTCTCTCTCTCTCTCTCTCTCTCTCTCTCTCTCCTCTCTCTCTCTCAGTCGAAGTGAAACGTAATAGACGACTTCTAATTACCGCACCGAAGCCTTGAATTTGCAGAGGAAGAATAGGGAAGAAAAATACAGAGGAGAAGGTTTGAATAGGAGGGTGAGGGATGACGAGATAGTGTGTGGGGAGAGAGAGGATGGAGGAGGAGATAGAAGGATGGAGGAGGAGAGAGAAGGGTGGAGGGGTGGAGAGAGAAGGATGGAGGAGGAGAGAGAAAGGGTGGAGGGGTGGAGAGAGAAGGTGGAGGGGTGGAGAGAGAAGGGTGGAGGG
>JAWQEG010003050.1:95000-116437 GCA_033782935.1 Petrolisthes cinctipes | reverse complement strand
GGTTGTGGATGAGTGGTGATGCTGAATTGCGAAGGAGTGAGGATTTATGATTCACACTAAAGTTTGTTCCTTAGGCTTTCTAGTTTGGTCAGGGAAACACAGGCCACAACCCGAGCTCGGTATTCATACATAGAGATTTTAGCATCGAAATAAGTCGGCTGGAAAAGGGGATATGAATGGTTGTAGGGATCGCAGAGTCTCCCATCACTTAGTGTTTGTCTCTATTAATTATCCCTCTGAAGTCAGATGGGCATTAAGACGTATCACCAAACACATAGAAGAGAATAATACTAGAGTTGAGGAAAGACTCAGAGAATTTTATTAAGTAGATAGATATAACCAGACAGATAGGCTAAATGAGTAAAAATATTGAAGTTAAAAAATGACAACGAGAATTTTTTTTTAGGTAGATAGATATAAACAGAGAGATAAAAGAGAATAATACTGAAGTTGAGGAAGACACAGAGAATTTTACCAAGTGGATAGATATAACCAGACGAGTAAAAAATATTGAAGTTGTAGAAATACCAAGAGAGATTTTTTTTTTTTTTTTTTTTTTTTACTGGATACCGAACCTGAACCTTATGCAAGCGATTAATCTGGACTGGACGCACCTCAAGTGGAAGGAAAGCGTCTCTATGGGTACAATGGTGGTGGGTACGGATGGAGGAGGAGAGCAGTGCTGGTATAGATTAATGTGTTACCGGTACCCTTTAACAACGGCTTATGTGTTTTGCGTCTTTAGCTGACTTCATGCATGTTCATATTCCTTCAGAGAAAATAATACACTACTGACGTTAGAAGGTTAATAACGTATTTGTAAACTCATACGTCGCTGGTTGTATATTAGATGATTTAAAAGGACTAACGCCAGACAATCAGGTCAGGATGAAATAATAGAATAGGAAATTATAATATAAAATCCTGTATACGAATTGGAGGCATTAGGTAATGGGTGGTAGTTGGAGGGTAGAGGATGGTAGTTGGGAAGTCGGAGGTAATAGGTAGTGAAGGATAGGTACTGAGAACGTGTGTGTGTGTGTCGGCTTGAGTGTGTGTGCGTTTGTTTGTGTGAGCGTGTGTGTGTATGTAGATTTAAGTATGTGTGTGTTTGTTTGTGTATACGGGTGTGTGTGTGTGTGTTGGAGGAAGGACAAAAGAGATGGTCTGGGAGGTGAGGTGGCTGTGGTAGAGTTGGTGGTGGTGGTGGTGGTGGTGGTGGTGGTGGGGGCAGAGTCCGACTTGGGCCCGGCTGAGCACGAAACAGGCTGCCAGGTTGCATCAGACTCCCACCAATGCACCTGAGTGGGTCTCAGGCCCCCCCCGTTTGACTGCACTGGGGGCTAAAAGGTCTAGAACACTAGCACCTGTTTCCTTCGTCCTCCATCCCTTGTCTGCCATCCTCGGGCCAGATTTGTTTCTCCTTGATCAGCGGGTGTTGTTTTAAGTCTCTGAAAATGAGTTGGATCACGGAGGAACCCCCGAGGACGGAGGAAATGTGCTATCGTGATACCCGTTTAAACTGGATTTCAAGACTTTGGTGGAGTTCGTTGCTGGAGATCCATCGACGGGGTGGCCAGGAGGTCCCGCTGCCCAGTAGAGGTTGAGGGAGGGTCTTAGGCTTTTTAGGATTAGGTAGAGAGGCTTAATTGTGGCCAAGGAGACTCCCAAGTGGCTCCAGGGGATATTGAAGGCCAGGAATAACCTTACGTGGCTCCAGAAGAATATCAACAGGAAAAACCATAATGGTCTCAGAAGAGAAATATCGGTTTTCAAGACAAGTTTTAAGTATTTTCAAAGGAATATAATTTGCCTGGAAAAATGTTAATTGTACCGAAATTTTCAGATTATAACATGTTCATTGGCAACATAAAAATTCCGACGACAGACCGGAAAACACGAAGCGAATAATTACATATGTTATGGCATTTGTATTACATATATTAAATAGTGCATGGCTGAGGAGGTTAGAACACGACTTTGCATATTATTGTTAGTGAAGAGGCAAAGGAGGAAGAGAAGTAGGGAGGGGAGGGAGGAAGAGGAGGAGGAGGAGAGGGAGGAAGGGAGGAGGAAGAGGAAGAGGAGGAGGAGGAGGAGAGGAGAGGGAGGGTACGGAGGGGAGGGGGAGGAAGAGGAAGGAGGTGCCGCCGTAAGAGCGAGAAAGGGAGTGCAGTTATCAGATATTTTTTTATTTGTATTTTTTATTGCCACCCCCGTAGACTTATGAGCTTAAAGAACACAAACCCAAATCAACAACATCTACAGCAATATCAGTGATAATAACAGGAAAAAAACCAATAACAACTAAAGCAACAACAAGCATAACACGTTTAAGTATATTTAAGCCCGTCTGGGATGAAGTGTGAGAAGGAAGGGACGGATTATAAGAAGCACAGAAAAGGATCCTCAAGTATGTGTGTGTGAGAGGAGAGAAAATTGGTGGATGTATATAAGGTCGGCCCCAATGACCCGGAATGCCAGGTGAGGTCAAGTGGAAGACACTAGAGAGAAAGAGAGAGAGAGTAGAAGCGTTTGATAAACAAGCAAATGGAGAATAATGGTGCTGAGGAAATTTTAGGTTCTTGATTCATGAAAAAATAAGACAAATGGACAAACAGATATATATAGATAGACAGAAGTTTGCAACCATTCTTTTTTTTTTTTTTTCCTCTGGGTGCCTTAGATGTTAAATACTTGGGTACGGTACCTGTATACTGGAGGGTGACTTGTATCATCTCTCAAAATGCGACCTGAGAAGTAAAGATATAGTAGATACATATAATATAATATAATATGAATACGTTCTGTAAAAGATATGACAAGGAAACAGAGGGCGAGAAGGAACTGTTGGGCAGGAAGAGGGATGGAGTGGGACAGAGGGAGGGATGGGGGAGAGGGATGGGATGGGGACAGAGAGAGGGATGGGGCAGAGGGATGGGATGGGGTACAGAGGGAGGGATGGGGGCAGAGGTAGAAGGAGGGACGAGACTGGTGGAGGGAAAAAAAAAGGGGGAGGCAGAGGGATTGAGGGAGGCTGCATGGTGGCAGGAGGGGGTTTGTGGAAATGTGTGTGTGTGGGGGGGGGAGGGTAGATAGTTAATGAGTAGAGGGGGAGTAGGTATAGGGAGGGCTAGTGGAAGGGGGGGAGGAGGGGGTCTGGATGGCATTCTTTACCGTGTGAGTTACGCCGTTTTTATATTCTATCGTGAACGGAATACTATTTTCACCTGTCAAGACGGCCGGTTGTGTTCAGACCCGATGAGCCTTTGTTTGTGTGTGTGAAGTGTGTGTGTGTGTGTGTGTGTGTGTGAGAGAGAGAGAGAGAGAGAGAGCAGAGAGAGAGAGAGAGAGAGAGAGAGAGAGAGAGAGAGAGAGAGAGAGAGAGAGAGAGAGAGAGAGAGAGAATGTAATGTGTGTATTTGTCTTTGTGTTTGTGTGTGTTTGTCCGTGTGTGTGTATGTGTAGGTGGTGTGGTTTCTTTTGACTGTTTAAGCCCATGTATTACCAGTGTAATGTCTGTGAATGCATGTATGTAATGATGGATGGGGTTTATGATAATGTTACCATGGCTGGCTTTTCATTCACTTCAATAATATTTCACGACATGATTTCTTTACTAATGACAGCTATAGTAACACCGAGAAGTTGTATGGGTCTTGTTGCGTTCGTTATTATTATTATTTTTATTATTATTATTATTATTATTATTATTATTAATTATTATTTATTATTATTATGAAGCAATCCTGCACGACTTCATTATATTGTATTGATCATTATTATCATTATACAGACATTTCTTTCCTATTATTGATTATCAAGATAATTATCACCATCTAAGGCCATCATTAGGTAAGAGTAAACTAGATTGGAAGAATTCCATGAGACTCTAAATCCCAAATAACATCCTTCTTCAAACATAACATTGACCAGGGAGAAGGTGATAGAAGGAAAGGAGGGACAGTAAACACCAAGGAAATAGAAGGAAGGAAAGGAAAGGACATTAGAACGGACTCACATTTCTGAAGATTCCCACTGAGTGATATGATCGGACACCTACACGCATTTTGAATTTCTGGAGAATGAATAAATGAATAACAAAGTAATATATACATCTATTAAAACTCACATAAGCGTCACTGGAGTCTTTGTGTGTTGGTTAATATTAATATGTACCGGCATATATGTATATTATTATATATTTTAACAATAGTTTGCTGGTCAACCCCCACAAGGACCGGCTGTGTCCCTCGGTTCCCCCTGCGGCATCCATAATAATTAGCCATTCTTTGTTAATGGCACAGTTTAATTTATTTCCACCACTCTCTCATATTAAACGCACCTCCAACCCTTCACCCCCCCCCCCCACCACACTCTCTCTCTCTCTCTCTCTCTCTCTCTCTCTCTCTCTCTCTCTCTCTCTCTCTCCTCTCTCTCTCTCTCTCTCTCTCTCTCTCTCTCTCTCTCTCTCTCTCTCTCTCTCTCTCTCTCTCTCTCTCTCTCCCTGACTTCCCTACTCCCCCTAACCCTTTTCTCTCTCCTAGCCCCCCCCCCCTACTACTCCCCCTAACCCCTCTTCTCCTTCCTTTGACTGACCTCCCCACCTCACTGCTTCCCCTGGCCCGCCTCCTCGACACACACCAATAATGTTTTTAAGTACTGTTTGTTGATGGAGTTAGATGTACGTGGTCGACGCCTGCATGCTAACCCACACCAGGCTCCTCCCACAATAGAGTCCAGGTTGTCTATTATTATTTAAGGACAGAGAGAGAGAGAGAGAGAGAGAGAGAGAGAGAGAGAGAGAGAGCAGAGAGAGGAGGAAAGTGGTGGAAAAGCGAGATACCAGCAATATTATTTTTAAACTACTATGGCCAAGAAATTTTTAAGATCCTGAAATTTTTAGGGGATATAGACATATTAATGGGTTACTGGTGTTTTTAAAAGATGCTCGTGTTTTCATAGACATACTGGCATTATTAGCGTTGGCTTTTTTAAGAGAATATGGAAATTTATGAGAGTCTTTGTTGAGTTATGCATTATCCTGTCATTTATTTATTTATGTGTAGGCCTAGCTATCTGTTTATCAATTTACTCATTCATTGTTCTTATATTCATTTTGATGTATCTGTGTATTTTTTGTGTGAATTATTTGATAAGTTACTTTATGTATTTTATGGAACTGCAACTCGCCATCAAATCCAGTTAGCTATATATGGTCTCCTTCATAAAGGCCAAATGCACAATAGACAAAGCCCTGACGATGACCAACAGTATAGTCCCCATAGATAGATTATGTATGACGAGGCACAATCTTACCTTACCACCATCGTCTTCGCTTTGCCTATGACTAGTGTGTGTGTGTGTATGTGTGTGTGTGTGTGTGTGTGTGTGTGTGTGTGTGTGTGTGTGTGTGTGTGTGTTTTTAACGTCTCGTGCCCTGAGTGTGTCTGTGTGTGTTTTATTTATCATATCTGTTTTGCCTCTGTGTGTGTGTGTGTGTGTGTGTGTGTGTGTGTGTGTGTGTGTGTGTTTTTAACGTCTCGTGCCCTGAGTGTGTCTGTGTGTGTTTTATTTATCTTATCTGTTTTGCCTCTGTGTGTGTGTGTGTGTGTGTGTGTGTGTGTGTGTGTGTGTGTGTGTGTGTGTGTGTGTGTGTGTGTGTGTGTGTGTGTGTGTGTGTGTGTGTTTTTAACGTCTCGTGCCCTGAGTGTGTCTGTGTGTGTTTTATTTATCTATCTGTTTTGCCTATGTGTGTGTGTGTGTGTGTGTGTGTGTGTGTGTGTGTGTGTGTGTGTGTGTGTGTGTGTGTGTGTGTGTGTGTGTGTTTAACGTCTCGTGCCTGAGTGTGTCTGTGTGTGTTTTATTTATCTTATCTGTTTTGCCTCTGAGTGAGTGTGTGTGTGTGTGTGTGTGTGTGTGTGTGTGTGTGTGTGTGTGTGTGTGTGTGTGTGTGTGTGTGTGTGTGTGTGTGTGTGTGTGTTTTATTTAGCTTCTCGTGTAATGCCCACGCATGGACATACTGATGGTGCCTTGCTTGTAATTCAGCCGATACATAAAACGCCTGCCTGCAGTAAATAGCTCATCAGACCCCTACCTCTACCACCCCCACCACCCCTCTCTAGAAATTTGCATATCGGTGAGCAAGGTATAAATATTCAGCACGTGTGTATTTATCCCAGCGGGGGCTTCAAACGACACCTGAGCTGGTATTCATAAAAGGGCCACAGGAGGTATTTCTCTCGCCCTGCTGATTCTCCAAAACCATGCCACCAATGAGCCTCCCTCGATGTAGAATTGTAGATGATGTTTTTTGTGGAATAGTTTGGTAGGCATATTAGAGTGCGACTGTTTCCTCCATGATAATCCAAGAACACACTAACTGCTTCAGTATAAGAGGAGGGGAACTGTTATCTAGTAGAGTTTGAAGTAATCAGTAGCCCTCCAATTCACCCACATGATTCCACCACCATAAATACAATTCCAGCTCAACTCGAAAATTAAACATTATCTTCGTAAAATGTTCCCTTTGAAACAGAAAAAGTGTTGTAAATGAGAAGAGAATAATTACACTCATTTAGGGGGTATTACAGTCGTGGTCAATAGTTTCTTTCCACTCTTGTGATGCTAACCTCACAGAATAAAATTAGTGTCTAAACAACTTGTACCCAAATGTTGTATTGCACCGCATTGAATTATTTCGGTGTTTGGTTCCTATTAAAGACTGGGTTACATATTGGTCTGTGTTTGTCGATATTTGTGTGTGTTGTGATAAGATGCCAGCCCAAACAGTCATCGTAGGTAAGGATGTGACCATGTCCGGTACGATGAGTCTCTATATAATAGTCTATTGGACCATCTTACTCGCCATCGTAATTTTTTTTTTTGCATACGGCCTAGAGAAAGTCCTCCTCAGCCTTGCTCACTATTCATCAGGCATTCATTCAGTTGTTCTCGTCTCTCCCTTCTATCACTTGTACTGAAGGGGACTATTTTGTTTCTGTGAATTGGAAGTCACTGTTCCCACCAAAATGTGTCACGAAAATTGACTTCCTTAATGTACAGTCACGGTCAAAATTCCTACATCAGGCGAATGAAAGTGAGCCTTGAATGTGAATCTTATGAGCCAAAAATTACAGAGACCAACAGTTATAGTTTCTTACCATTTTTCGAGGCCGTTTCATGTGAAGGTGTTGCAGGACTCTTGACCGTGACTGTACGTTTTGTTGGAGAACTCAATTGCTTCCAGTTCACCGACCGTATCACAGGCAACTTAAGTCACAATTTGTATGTCCCTCATGTTCGCAGTTCTTTTATTTTATATTTTTTAGAGTAAGCAATTTCAGCTGCCCTAGAGTAATTTAAATTAAATACATATTACTTCTACCTGGCCAACCGACAAGGCGTCTTGTTCTCACTCGGCTTCACTCTCTTTCTGCGCTTCAGTTCATCCCTTGGCAGATTCACTCGCTTCTAACTACAGCTTCACTTCATTCCCTGGCAGCTTAACTTTTTCTATATGGTAGATGTAACTTTCCTTAACTCCTCCTAATTCACCTGATGTTTTAACTTCAATTATTGGTGCAACACTTCACTTGATGGTCTTTTAGCTTCACTTGGTTTTGCAGCTTCCTCCAGTTGATGAAAATCTTTAACTGACTGACCCTGCTGTAATTTCATCTTATCCTCTGGCAACACCACTTGGACTTCTTGCATCCTCCCTCCGCCTGACTCAAGAGGATTTTCTTTTGTTGGTGAATTGGTAGGTCTTGGATTCCTCCAAACTATGTCAAGAAACAGATCACCTATTAGTACCATTGAGGGCCTATGTTTCCTGTTCATTGTTAGGAGGAATCAATAGCCTTCCAATTTGCCAACAAGAGAATCTCCCCTTAAGCTGACTTGGGGAACCTCAGATTTACACTAACGAATCAAACACACCTTTACATGCCCAGGTCCACGTATTCGCATGCAAAAATGGTTATGCAGAAGTACACACATTGCACAGTAATGTTCTGATCGTCGCACAACTATGCATACTTATGTACAGTAGTACGCACCCAGTCATACACATTTCGGGACATGAACAGTTATTTGTGTGCAACCTCAAGATGGACATACACACCCACACAATGCCATTCTTACAACCACTTGTAGTTATGCATACACCCACACAAACACACAAACATTCATACGCAGATACACACATATACATATATATATACACCTACATACATAATTATATACACACACATACCAAAGTTCTCACAGGGTACGCGAGCAGGGCATACACACAGACAGGCACAGTGCCAACACCTGACTACTTTCATACCCATTCACACTCACCTGGCCAAACACACCGTAAAGCAAACCAGGCTCAAAACATTTAGCCTGAGGTAGGTAACTGGGCACAGAGAGAGAGAGAGAGAGAGAGAGAGGAGCGCGAGGGTGTGTACATATACAAAAAACAACACACTGTCTATAATTGCACACATGACAACATTCTTCCACCTTGGTCTTGGGACATGAGCAAGTGTGGACAATAATTTATCGACTTTTCATTATCTAAAACTTTAAACTTACATGTATATATTTTTTATAGATCATGGGAGCCTCGCAGATAATTGTTCATATTTGACTGTAATTTTGTGCATTAGTGTTTAATTAAGGGACTAGCGTTGTTATAGGTGAATTAAAGGATAATAATTTCTCTAAAATGTGCCATGAAACAGATTCCCTACATACCGGTCCTGCATTGGGGTACAGATTGAAGTACACAATTACCTTCAAATATTTCGACATCACAAGGCCCTTAACACCAGACTGCGAAGAGATATTATCACCAACGCTGACTGAACCCACAAACTTAACCGTATTGTATTTGGTATGGGTCTAATGTTGTCCTAAATGACTTGTATACCCCATCCTAAATAATTATCAATGAATGGTCCCCAGTGGCATATATATACTCTTGTTGTGGTGTGTGCTTTTGTTATTCTTATTGTGTGTTGAAGCGGGTGAAAATTAATTAAGATTGGTATGTGGTAAGAGTATAAGTATATAGTGTACTTGGCCATGATCCAGGGAATTTGTTAAACTTGCCTGTGTGGTATAGTTATCTAGTAATTTTGTTGTTCCCACTGTCCCTGGCTATCTTACTTAGAGAGGGTGCAGAGTATAGCGGTTCCCTCCCCCCATCACCCACTCGAACCACACCTTCACAGATAGACAATTCCACCCTCTTTTCTCCACTTCTACTTCCTACTTCTCTCTCTCTCTCTCTCTCTCTCTCTCTCTCTCTCTCTCTCTCTCTCTCTCTCTCTTGTGTAGATTTTTTTTTTTTTGTACCAAAAGATTCCTTCATCTCCCCTCACAGAACATTCTAAGCGCCTGACAGAACAAAATAATGAAGTCCTAGACTTGACTTTATAAACAAAGGGGCTCTGCTTTAATTATTTTCTCACTATTATCGCCAAACGATTACATTCGCTCATGAAAGAATGATTCCATATTCAGGGATCATTGGTGAAGTTCATATAAGTCCTTCAGTTCGTGTTGTCGGTCCTACCCACGAAATATGAAGCAAAAGATATTGATGGGTTCCATGCCATTCACTATTAATAAAGGTACATACCTGTATATATTTGTCAGTGAACTGGAGGCTACTGATTCCTCCAAACTATGCCATCACACTGACTAACCAAATGAGGAGGTCAGTAGTTTGGTATAGTAAGATGAATAAGTTGCCACCAGGTCGATGACAACATTACAAGCCTTTCAGGTTCGTGAGAGAGCGTTGCAAACTGGCATTAAATTCCTGTTCTCAAAGGTACAATTTGTATCAAGAATTTCAGTGTCCTTATCTCTCAGAGTGGGGCAGTGTCCAAGCAGTAGTGGTGTTAATAGTAATTTAATATATTTCGTGAATGAGTCTATATACAACTTTAATAGTAATACCTTTTATTCGCTATTTTCCGAACAATGCAGCTGACGAATAATGTACTTTTTGTTGTGCATGGAGGGAAAAGTGACGTCCAAAGGTTAAAGCCTATTTCATTTACCCAACATAGGATAGGAGTGGATTATTGTTATTACTTTGACTATTGACCAATGATATAATATATTTATACTGTATATATTTTATTTTTATTATTATTATTATTATTTTTTTTTTACTAAAACTATTTCCGTGGTTCCTGGATTTACAAAGCATTCACACTACCACTCCGCCACGTTTGAAAGAAAGTTAAATAGCACAGTGGGGCATAATATCATCTTGAGACAGCTGTGTGAGGTTTGACTCCTGACTACTATCATTTCAGCACTACTGTCTCCGTATAAGGCAGGTGGTTGGCTGGTTGGCTGGCTGGCTGGCTGGCTAGGACTTCGTGTTGGGGGCCCAGCTGAGTTATCATGAACTTCGAAGCTTAAAAATAAAAGACATTTATAACCGCTCGGGTGATTATAACGGTTTTAACGGATCATGACCGTAATAATTCATGGTGCAGAACATTTAAGCACGGCCAAGCAAGCAAGCAAGCAAGCAAGCAAGCGATAATAATAATAAGTCCTTTGGCAATACGTTATGGCGACCAGACTCTCGCTTGCTCAACCTCTCTATCTTTCGTTATCGTGGGATCTTATTGTTTGCTTGAGCGCATAACGTATATGGATGTTTCCGGAGCCACTGAGGCGTGGAGGAGAGTCTTGGCTTAATAACGTGATACGGGCCACACAATGGAGGTCCTACAGGGAGGGGCTTGGTGTCTGAACCATTTCTATTTCGCCTGTCAGTCTCATCTCCAGTGCACCCTCCCCTTGCCGACTGTGAGAGAGAGAGAGAGAGAGAGAGAGAGAGAGAGAGAGAGAGAGAGAGAGAGAGAGAGAGAGAGAGAGAAAATGCTTGTGAATGTGTGTGTATGTGAGAAAGAGTGTGTGTGTGTGTGTGTGTGTGTGTGTTCAAGTCCTGCCCCAGACAGCGCTAATAACAGCCGAGTTCTGAGTCTGATTGCTAGTTAGACATATTCACAAGAACACACACACACACACACACACACACACACACACACACACACACACACACACACACACACACACACATACCACGGCCACCACCGCAAATTTTTTTAACCCAACTTTTTAATTGAACCTATCACATATTTCCGTTAGGTCTGACAAATTAAGCCCGCATTATCCATTAGGCATCTGAGGCCATCGTTGGTGAGTGAGTGAGTGAGTGAGTGAGTGGGACTATCGCTGCCCTCCATCACGGCCCACGACGGCTCTGTTATTTGTGGTACTTACGGAGAGACAGACAGTTATATGAAGTCAGGTTAAAAAAGAAAAGAAAAGAAAAAAGTCTGCCTAGTCGGTCGGTTCTAACGTATTAAGAGTTCAAGCGATGTAACGAGATTAAACTGATGCCATGTTCTTACTTTTATATATATATATTTTTTTTATATATATTTTTAATCGAGCTTTTGTTTTTTTTATTGTTTTTAGTCTTTTGTTAATAATACCCTACCACCGTCAGCAAGCAAGAGAGTCTGTTATAAATATTATCTCCAGCCACGCTCACTAACACAGAACTCAACCTCTGCTATTATGTTCTGTTTACTGGGAGCGTTGGTTTTTTTATTTTATCGTAATGGCTGGGAGAGATTTCCGAGGAAGGCGTGAAAGTGGGTTGCAACTGCACTTCCCGGGCCCTCTCATTTGTGTTTTCCTTATTTATTATATTATATACGGTATTACACACTTTTTTAGCTGTAAGAGGAATGGATGTGCAAAAGTAAAAATGATATTAGTTGCCTCGTCTAGATTGGCATTTGGTTCCCTTAGGCCAAGATCCCAGTTGTGAACAAGGCATGCTTTGCCAATACGAGTTACTACACCTCCGTCATGTTCCAGTGTACCAAGAGGAATTTCCCTTTTTTTATTTTGTAATGAGATATGATTTACTAAGACACATAATTATTCATTCGTAATCAATAAACCAGTACTGCATTACTCACACATTTCGACAAAAAATTGCACAGCGTGTAGGAACACCTGGAGGAAGTGGTACCAGGCTGGGGGTCACAGTAATTTTATAAGATGGAGAGGCATTGCTGGGTTTTGTACTGTGTATAAAACGAGGAGTGTATTTTGAGAAGTGAATAATTATGGAGAATATTCGTCTCTCTTATTGTAAATAGGGTCTCTGTCCTGACAAGTATGCAATTTAATATTATGTGTGTGTGTGTGTGTGTGTGTGTGTGTGTGTGTTAATGTAGCAGTGTCGCTGTCCGTTCACCAGCTTTCCAACCTTCGTCATGGTAAGCGGCCTTCACCATATGTCATTCACCAGACTTGTACACTACCCAGGCATTGTATATATAAACACGAAACTGAAAGGGTATGTTCATTCTCCTTCAATTCTACGTATATATTACGGCACGAGAAATGTACGATGAGAACTTATTACTGAGATACAGACTCGGCCACAGTGTAATAATATTATGAGCTTTACAAAATGCATCGTCAGACTACAACTACATTGGCTAATAATGTAGGTTCCAGTCATTACTATTTTCCTACATTCTAAAACATAAATTGCAGCTCTCCATAAAATGATAGCAATAGAGATTCAGAGAAACTAAAATGGGAAATATGAATGAAGTTTATCTCGAATATACAACTATCCATAACGAATCAATTCGTCTCTTGAATTAAGTATAACTGTACTTTGAAATACAAGTATATATTTTCCTTGAAGCAATTGTATACCTTCCTTCAAACTACAGTTATGATTTACTTCAATAATACAGTTATCCTTTCCCTTCAGTAACTAACTTGAACCTGTAACTGTGTCCTCCAAACTGTGCTATGAAATAGCATTTCCTCACTCACTCACACACACACACATATATATATACACAAACGTACACCCGCAAGTACACACACCCACATGCACAAAGACACAGACAGACGTTGTGATGTGCGAGGTCACCCCAGCTGCATCCTTACTTCCCTCACACCCTCCCTGGAGACTGATTGCTTCTTTGATGGATTGACTGCTTCCTAACTTGATTTAGTACTTAACTGAGTAATCACTTTGTTAACTGGGTGTTGCTATATTTTATGACATGCTAAATTAAGTTCTTCATAGTGCTTAGTTAACTGAATTATTACATAGTTAATAGTGTGTGTTTAATGAACTGATTTATATCACTTTATTAAACTGTTTGTCTGCTTAAGCAATCAATTTATGTCCCAAGGTAGTGGATGAATGACTGAGTGGAAACATGACTTACCGTGTTTGGTAAATTGATTGCTGACTTATCTGATTTATTATAATTATATCTTGACTTTTGGACAACAGGGTTATTCCTCTGACATGCAGTCGTTTAGCTTTATTCCATGTACTTGTCTAAGATGTAAGATGTAATTAATTAAAGGAATGCTTGGCCTATAGATGTCAGACTTCTTGCCCTGCATCAGCCACTCTGGATATAATGTAACCAAAATTATCCTCTTCTTTTTCTCTCTATCCACAAAACAACTCAACGTGAACAAAATACAACCAAACTGACAGACAATAAATAAATAAAACACCGTGGACTGAGTATAATCAAAATGACGCCCTCCTCACTCACTCTTTCTCCCTCACCTTGAAATGAGTGTAACCAATCTGACCCCCTTTTTTCTCTTTCTCCACAACAGCCACCCTGGAACCGACGTACCGCCAGCTGCAGACCATGAGGTTAGACAAGAGCCCCTTCGTCATCATCTCCGTCATTGGGCAGGAGCTGCTGGCGGCGGGGCACTACGCGGCCGCCGTGGTGGTGCTCGAGTCGGCCCTCAAGATTGGCACCTGTTCACTCAAACTCCGTGGCTCTGTCTTCTCAGCCCTCTCCTCTGCCTACTGGGCCCTCAACTCTCTGGATAAGGTTGGTGGTGAAGGAATTACTTGTGGTTGTAGTGTGTTTATAGGACGAGTATTATGATATGTAGAGTAGAAGGTGTGTATCGGTGTGTTGCGTAGTGTAGACGGTGTGTAGACGGTGTGTGTAGAGGCGTGTAATGTTGTTGGTGTGTAGTAGTTGTGTGCAATGTTGATGGTTGTGAAGTGATGGCGTATGGTTATTGGTTCTTTTAAACTATGTCAGAGAGCAGAAAGCAGGATTCAGTAGCCCTCGAATTCACACAAGATAAGTTCCATTAAATAATTATGAAGTTAAGAGAGTGTATGGTTGTTCAGGTTCCTACCTTACCAAGATGAGCGTGTGGTAGTGAGTGACTCAGGTGTGATCATGGATAGTGTTTGATGTGGTAGAGGATTCAACATGGTTAAGGTCATAGTGTGTGTGTGGCTGTGTGTGTGTGTGGCTGTGTGTGTGTGTGGCTGTGTGTGTGTGTGTGTGTGTGTGTGTGTGTGTGTGTGTGTGTGTGTGTGTGTGTGTGTGTGTGTGTGTGGCCGTCTTGCATACAATTAGAGACGCATGTTCCCAAGTGTATTGCCATTCAGGGATTTGCATGAATACCTGAATGCCAAATTGTATCCCCGTACATGCATGTATGTAAGAGGGTATAATGAATGTAATGAACACTCGACAAGGTTAACCGTAATTTACGAATGATAAGAACAAATTAATGATGCGTAATTCCAAACGTTTTTACATATCTGGATTAAAGTTATGGGAGGTGGATGCCAAAGAAAAAAGTGAAGAAAGAATGAAAGGAATGAATAAATGAAGGAAGGAAGGAAGGAAGGAATGAAAGCAAAAGAAAATTATGAATGAATTTATGAAGGGATGAAAAACCAAATAACGATGGGGTGATGGATGGATGGATGGATGGATGGGTGTAAGGATGGTCGCCAGATGTAAGCAAAATGTAGAAAAAAAAAAAAAAAAATACAAACGTTGATTTAATCAGGAGGTAATCTTTTTAAGCTTGTCTTTTTAATTCAGTCTTGGACATAGCTAGTTAATGTTATGTCTGAACGTATGCCTAAAGATTCAGTTTGCCTCGACAGGAAAGCGAGATTAGTTAGTTGCCAACATGTATAATATATATATGAAAATTATTCCTCTTTACATAGCAAGTAAGTGGACGTGCCTTAATAATTATTAGATAAATCTTACATTACCTCACACAACTGGGAGATTACTGTAGGAGTCTTGCAAGCTGACCTAAACCGATGAGCGGCTCTTTCCATTTCCTCCGATGAATATAATCTCATTAGAGGAGTTACGGCTTTCTGTCTCCAGGCTACGAGTGATTGTGGTCCCAAGACTTATGTGCCTTTATGTGCTGCATTTCTAAGCGCATCGCCACTACACTCATATTTAACAAATGTTGAGAGAGAGAGAGAGAGACGAGAGAGAGAGAGAGAGAGAGAGAGAGAGAGAGAGAGAGATACTGTGTCTGTGTGTGTGTGTGTGTGTGTGGTGTGAGAGAGAGAGAGAGAGAGAGAGAGAGAGAGAGAGAGAGAGAGAGAGAGAGAGAGAGAGAGAGAGAGAGAGAGAGAGAGAACAATAACAGTAAATCGAAGTAGCAGAGAATACCGTATAGGATATAATAATATAGGCAAAACAAAGAATATATTGTATAGGACAGTGTATTGGACTGGGTAAATAAAGGCCATGAATGGATAACAAGGATGGTGTGGATGGAAACCGGGAAGAACCAGTACTGAGTCAACACCAATAGACTATATAGTATTCTATTGGTCTTGTACTGAGTGTCGTTGTTTTAATACACATGCGTTGGACGTGGCTCGGGGAAAGAAGTACAGATGCATGTAGTGGTGTCAGAGGGAATTAACTTACAGAACTCATAACAAGGGAATATATAGAAGTATCCCTCAATGCTCAGTTGTGGTGTTATTTACTATATATATATATATATATATATATATATATATATATATATATATATATATATATATATATATATATATATATATATATATATATATATATATATATATATATATATATATATATATATATATATATATATATATCTGTCTCTGTGTCTGTCTTTATTAATTAATTAGTTACTTTATACACACACACACTTTCACACACACACACACACACACACACACACACACACACACACACACACACACACACACACACACACACACACACACACACACAAACAAACAAAAATAAACAAACAAACTTACAAACAAATAAACTAATCTACAAACACACACATAAAAGAAAAAAGTAAACTTGGGCAACTCTCTAATCCTGGTGTAGGAGAGGCTGACCTGGGCCGACAGGTGTATTGTGGTCATGACGCCCCCGCCACCCAAGCGTAACACAACCGCAAAAATACTCATCTGGTCAGCAAGAATTATACCCCACACTGAACGGGGCACCTGTTTAAGGGGGCCGGTGATCAAGGGGCATCTGTTTAAGGGGGCCGGTGATCAAGGGGCATCTGTTTAAGGGGGCTGGTGATCAAGGGGCATCTGTTTAAGGGGGCCGGTGATCAAGGGGCATCTGTTTAAGGGGGCTGGTGATTACGGGGCACCTTTTTAAGGGGGCCGGTGATCACGGGGCATCTGTTTATGAGGGCCGGTGATCTCGTGGGCAAATTTGAAATTAATTATTCCACCAAACTACCCCAGAAAACGAGCGACTCTGGCTATTACTGAGGCAACACGTTTCTTGGTGACACTTGGAGAAATCAGTATCTTCCAATTCTCCGACGGGGATACAAGCCTCTCAGTGGCCATGGAGGGGTCTGTCTCTGGCCTCCCTACAAGGGTTTACAGAGGAGGGCCATCAAACGGACATGTGTTTAAGGGACACATTTCCAGGACTTATCTTCTTTAAAGGGGACAATCTTGATGGGCATAGGGAGTGATATATGTGCAAATGACTTCTCTTTAGAGGCAATCATGCAACGTATTCATGTAAAAAGCGTGCCTTTAGTTGCCGCCGTAACGTTGTGGCTTTGCATATCCTCAGACGCTCACATCTCGTTTGACTAAATCTGAACAAAACACAGCGGACGTAGAAAAGCCTCGTTTCAGTTATTTAGAGAGAGCCATTGCCACTTCTCTTACAGGGGGAATCCGGTATGAAGCCAACCCTCGCTATAAAACCCATCTATATGAACCGCAGTGAAGGGGTATCACGGGTGTACCCAGCCGACCCAGCGGGGGGCCACACCCAGGGACAAGGGCCAGTAATCCCCCTGGGAGCTAACCCCCTCTTACCCTACTCCGTCCCACCTACCTCACATACCCAACCTCTACCCCCTCCTACATACCTCCCCATACCCTACCACTATCCCCTCACATAACCTCTCCATACCCAAAGCCTACTACCCACATACCACTCCATTCCCTGTCTCTTTTATTTTCTGGAAGGTGCTGTGATCGTGTAAAACTAAGTTCTTTGATGATACTTCTTATTTAAGATTTCCTTTACACACTAATTGTCAATAAACGTTTAGGTTCCATGTCATAATCGGTTGAATATTTTTCTCCTTATTCTGCATAAAACGCCACGTATTATTAATTCATCGTGAGGAACAGATGAAAGTAGATAAAAACATTGATAGATGCAAAGATAATAAAATACGAATTTCTATATTTTTTTATGCATCCACATTTTTTAGGTTCTTGATTTATATCTACGCATTGAAGCATTCTGTGGAATTGAAAGGAACTATCACCCATGTGTGCTCGTGGACGACTACTGACTTTTGGGATAAATATTAAATCTTGCAATACTTTCAAAATCAGGGTGTTAGTAGAAGCGATGGTTTTATTCACTTTCACGGTTCATTTCCAAAAACTCAGAATGTGTACAGTTGGACACATGATTTCGTGATACAGTCCAGGTGGAAGATGCTCAACTCCTCCCAGTATATGTTCCTTAACGGCCTGTATAGAATATACAGAAACAATTGCATGTGATAACAATAAGTAAGTGAATTATAACATTCACTTATTACTATAGAGGGACTAACATCTTTCCCATGGGTTGTGCCACGAATTCATGTGTCCAACTGTACATTATACTACTATTGCCTCCACTCTCACTGTGCACACACACACACACACACACACACACACACACACACACACACACACACACACACACACACACACACACACACACACACACACACACACACACACACACACACACACCACTCCCACTAAGCAGCACATCATCAGTACAATATTTACGACTATGGTCTCAAGTGCCAGCGACAAAAGGTACACGCAAAATCCACTAAGGTCGACGCAGCAAGACGGAGGAGTACAAAATCTATATCTTATACCCACCATCGTTTACATTAAGATTAACGTACTTAGCGGTAATGGATCAGCAGTTGGTTGTCAGAAACGCTGTATATACGATGGTGGGTGTACAAGTGCGTCCCCGTGTACCTCCAGGAGACGTACGCATCAATTATGTAAAAGTTATTGATAAATATGCTTTGACTTGGTGGGTGGAGGAGGTGGGAGTCCATCACCCCTGACCTAGGTAGCCCCTTTCCCTCCCCCCCCCTCTCTCTCTGCCCCCACGAATATTCCTCTTCACCATTTTTCCCCCAAACTTAACATTCATCTTCTACTCCTCCTGCACCCCCCCCCACCCCCCTGTCTCTCTCTCTCCCTGTCGCTTATATTTTCCTCTCATCTCCTTATTTTCTGATTTATTCTCCTCCCTCTCTCCTGACTTTTCCTCCTTTCCTGCATATACTTTCCTTCCTCTCATCCATCCCTCTCCGACCTTTCTTACATTTACCCTGGCTTTCCTTACTGATTATTATGGAATCCTTCTATATATATAGTACTTTATGTAAGGTATATGAGACTATAATAAAATAGTTTGGGACTACCATTCTTTTGGAGCATATGATTTAACTGTTCATATTAATCATTCTCAATATTCATCATTATTAACAAACGTGGGTTCCTTCTGCAGGCTGTGTCGTACATGCAACAGGACCTCGCCGTGGCCAAGTCCCTGGGAGACATCGCCGGGGAGTGCAGGGCCCATGGCAACCTGGGCAGTGCCTACTTCAGCAAGGGCAACTACAAGGAGGCGCTGACGTCACACCGGTACCAGCTGGTCCTCGCCATGAAGTGCAAGGACACCCAAGCCGCCGCCTCCGCCCTCACCAGCCTCGGTATGTCACTCCACGCTTTATGTGCTTGTCAGTAAACCAGAGATCCTTCATATTTTTCTTCTGAGAGTTTTTGTGTGTGTGTGTGTGTGTGTGTGTGTGTGTGTGTGTGTGTGTGTGTGTGTGTGTGTTTGAGTATCGTGTTGTATTTTCTTCGCCTTTATTTTGTTGTTAGTATTGCAGTTCCTTCTTTTAATATTAAGGCTTTGAGTGTCTGTGGTAAACTTTTCTTTTTTTTTAGGTATATTTTCAGATCCCATGATATTTTTGTGTTGTAATGCTCTACACAAAATCGCAAGAATACTCCATCTTGAATAGGAACTTTACACTATATACAATATTCGTTCATTCCTTCTCACAAAAATTTAAAATTTTTGTTATCTCAAGCTATACTCTGAAGGGAGGACAAACCCCCACCATCATGATTTCTTCTGTCAGCCTCTGAACATAATATCTTCCTTCGGTGATGCAACAAACAAACAAATATTTTCGACGCAGTATCATTTGGCAACGTAGATGTTTGTATTTATAAATCAACTCGGACTGAAAATATATACAGTATATTGAGTCGTGCTACTCCTTGCTTCTCTTCCTTTGGATTAGGACGATTAAAGTCTTAGGTTTCTTTGGAGTGGCGCAATTCTTCACTGTGAAATAAAACTCGCTCCTAAATACTCAGGCCTTAATTAACACTGAAGTTTTTCACGTAAAACGGTTCCCACTGACTGAAGTTCCTCTCTCGAAACGGTTCAGCTGACTTAAAGGATCTATTAATACACCATGCATAGTATTTTACCTTCGAATGTGTATATGTGTGTATTTGCTTTCGCGTATAAAGACTATTTATTGTATTTCAATAGACGAACATCAAGATAATACATCACACACACACATTACACAATCGTTTAAGGGGATAATACAATGTGGGTAAATCTGGAGCAACTGATTCCTTTAAACTATTCCAAGCAACAGGTCACCATTATACTAGTTAATCTGATCCTGTTTCCTGGCACACTTTGGAGGAATCAAGGCGCTCCAATGTACAATACATACCAGAAGTATATTACCCCATCAAACAGTTGGGAGATTACACAAGCATTTACAACTGCGGACAGAACTTCATTACAAACTCCCAGGATATCAGACCACATAAATGGATCACAGAACCGACTGAGTCATGATATTCGCATGTGTTGTCTGGTGTGGGCCTGGTGCAGCCTCGAGACCATGGTAAAGTAATATTGTCCTCGGGTGTACCTGAGTGACAGCACAATGAGACGAGCCAGGCGGGGTTTGATAGTAAGGTTGCCAATAAAGACATTTTTTTTTCAGCCATTAGTTTAAATTTTCTATCTTTGTCATATATTTGGTGGGGTGGGGGGATATTAGAATTGTCAGTAATGAACGCTTTAACAATGTCATCGTATAAACATGGAGTATTTACAGCGTGCACAGATTTTAAAAACACACAATATGACATCCAGTATTTAGGTTTTATTGTACGGACGTCTGTAGTGTTTGCCTTCGACGTGATGGCAAATTGGGTTTATTAGTCGGAAAATAATTCAAGAGTCGTCAGTTGTTGTCTAATGGTTAAAACAATCGGTGATCACTTTCCCTGTATTGCATCCTTCACCCTCCCCACCTCTCCTTGTCTGAGTGCTTCCCCTTGTACTTGTTATGAGGAGAGGCTCGGTTGTCGCATAATGTCTTAGAGCTTTGAGTGTCAAGGGGTTTCTTTCTCAACAGCCCAATATATCAACTTAGTGTTTGTCAGAATAATAAACATATAAAAGCTAATGCAGACAGAAGACTTACGCCTCAACAAATTAAACTGTTCGGCGTTCGAATAATAGTTTTAATATATTAGTTCCGATGGAAATGACCTTTGGCTATCTCGATCGACCCCCATAAGACGGTGACGTCATTTTAAGGGGGAAGTACAGTGTTGGTAAGTCTAGAGCAACTGATTCCTCCAAACTATTCTAATCAGCAGGCCTCCATTATATTTACTATACTAGTCCTGTTTCCTGGTATACTTTAGAGAATTCAAGACGCTCTGATGTACCCAAAGTATACTGTCCCCTTAACAGATAAGTACGAGTATATATCAGTATTAACAGGGGCATTTCTGCAAAACATATAGGTATTATAATTCATAGAACAATAAGAATCAGGAACATAGCCATGCCAAGAACACATTGATGCCACACCATATTACTGCCACAGCAAAAGTTGTTTCAACACCTCAAGATGTATAAATGTCACTACTACAAGTTGTATAT
>JAWQEG010003050.1:0-92500 GCA_033782935.1 Petrolisthes cinctipes | reverse complement strand
TCTTCATCCATTTAGATACATTTTACTGTAGTTTGCACAACCTAAACTGTAGCTACGGGTATGGAGTGATGCTATGCTTGCAGTAGGTTTCTTTCAGCATCCTTCGCCGACTTTTGTTTCTCAAACTAACCAAATACACCTTACTACATTACGCCATCAGAATTAGCTCGTGTGTGTACCAAAAGGACCAAATTGCCAGAAGTACCCACACATACTCTCTCTCTCTCTCCCTCCTTTCTCCTGAGTCTCTTGGTCGATACAGGATATCCAAAGACGCCTCGTTAATATATCGACTCCACCCGCTGGCGGACATTCGCCGCGGGGGAGCCAGGCCAGCGGGACTCCGGACAACAATTGTATCATAACTAGCCGGCTCTGGGATATTTACAGTGTGCAGCAAGCAGTGTCGCGAGCACAGCACACTGGGTGGTGCTTGGTATAAGGGGTTATCACCTTTAGGAGGATAGGAGTTTACTTAGTCCTCCAAATAATGATACAAAACAAAGTCCTTTCTCGTACACTGAGGTAGTCTGTTTCCTGCCATGGTCAGGTGGAAGCAGTAGCCCTCCAGTTCGCCCAAAGCATGTTAATGCCTTAAGCGGGTATCACACAGGCTTGTTTTCCTTAGTCATCCTGTCTTCGTACTTTGTCTACAAGCTCCTTTTGATTCGTGTACATTCGTGGGTGTCCAGTAATCCTCACACAACAACCTGGATATGGGAGGTAACCTTACTCAGACTGGAAGACGAAGGAAGTTGTGCCGGATACCCTCTTTACACTAGCAGCCGGTCGTTATTGTGGGTACTCGTAATATGTTGTGGGCGAAAAACAGGACAACTTGATTCTTTCTAAATCATTCCATTTCGATATACGAGAAGGACCTTCTATTTTGTATCCAGTTCGCCCACAACAAAACAATCCCTTGAACAAGTTGCGCATTATTGTGTGACGCCGCTTAGCAGACACTCACAGTTGCCAGTTTTCCAATCAATCTATATATCTGACGGTCGGTAGTGAAAATTTCTATTAAATATATCTTTCATTATTTTGGGGATGTTAGAACTGATGCTGGTTATTTGTATGCACTGAGATCACCATTCCATGTGTATTCTAATTCACCCTAGACGTCGGAGGTTTACACTATCGGCCGTAAAGCACCTGCTAAATTGGCGTCAGTGTGGTGGTGTGGCCATCCATCTCTTTACCTGGCCAGTTCTTGTTGTTGTTACTCTTGTTGTTGTTGTTGTTGTGGTAGTAGTGTTGTTGTTGGAGGTGGTGGTGGTGGTAGTGTAGTTGTTGTTGTGGTGGTAGTAGTGTTGTTGTTATTGTTGTTGTTGTTGGTGGTGGTGGTGGTGGTGTAGTTGTTGTTGTGGTGGTAGTAGTGTTGTTGTTATAATTGTTATTGTTGTTGGTGGTGGTGGTGGTGGTGTAGTTGTTGTTGTGGTGGTAGTAGTGTTGTTGCTGTTGTTGTTGTTATTGTTGTTGGTGGTGGTGGTGGTGGTTGGTGTTCGTGGTAGTATTGTTGTTGTATCATTGTTGTTCCTGTTGTTATTATTGTTGTTGTGGTGTTAGGTGCATTATTTTTTACTCAACGACAGTAGTCTTCTTGCAAAGATGTACACTACTGATTCCTTCACACTTTGCCACGAGACAAATTCCCTCACTGTAGGTGCTGTTTACTGGTATTACAATTTGCCTCTAAGCCACAAGATTCCACATTCTATTGAGTGGGAGATGTTCAACAATGCCACCCCGTGCTGCTTACACCTGTGATAACGAGAGAGTCAGACCGGGCCCTCAGGAAGAAGAGAAGACTGACTGGCAGCAAAGTGGCGACCGTCTGTCCAAGCCTCTACTACTAATTCCCAAAGATAACAAGGACTTACAAACAGCAGCAGGCCTGTGGGTCCTTTCAAACCTATACATTGTTATACGATGCCATCTGAATCACTAGTATGAAGGAAATAAGTATAATCCCTCCTGCAGCTGACTCAAAGTCCCTTGAAATATGTTTGACCTTCGTAGATTAATTAATTCAATATTACTAGTATTTGTTGGTAGGAGTGATGACATAGGAGTAAAAGTAAGATGAAGAGGAGGAGTAGAAATAGGAGGAAAAGTGGGAGTAGACGGCAGTTCGAAAAGAGAAAAAAAAAGCAATAGTAGGTGGAGCAGGAGGAGTAGGAGTAGGAAGAGGAGGCGGGAGAGGTGGTAGTGGTGGAGGAAGAGGGCAGCAGCAATAAGAAGGAAAAATCTCAACAATGCTCTTAATGACAAGTGAATGTTGTTGTGGTGGTGGTGAGCCTTGGTGGGTCCCTCCTTGGTGGGTTACTTACTGGCTGCTAGTTGTGGTAGTGACTGAAGATTAGCGTGGTGGTAGCTGAAGGGGATTGTGGTACTGGGAGTGGTAGGAATGGTGACTGTGGTTTCCATGGTTGTAAGAATGGTGTGACTGGTTCTAATGATGATAGGAATGGTGACGTGTTTCCCATGGTGGTAGGAATGGCGACTGGTTCTACTCTTAAGGATGGTAGGAATGGTGACTGTGGTTTCGATGGTGGTAAGAATTGTGACTGTGGTTCCCAAAGTGGTAGGAATGATGACTGTGATTCTGATGATGGTAGGAATGGTTCCGATAGTGGTAGGAATGATTAATGTAGTTCCGATAGTGGTGGAAATGATGGCTGTGGTTTCGATAGTGGTAGGAATGATGACTGTGATTCTGATAGTGGTAGGAATTGCTCCGATAGTGGTAGGAATGATGGCTGTGATTCTGATGGTGGTAGAAATGGTGGTTGTGGTTCTAATGGTACTCATAGTATACCTTTCACACCTGGACACTGCTTCCCTCACCTTTCCTTGCTCGGGGCTACAAAGAGAATGGAATAACAGCTCCGAGGGTTGGGTCAGGTGTCTTCTGGTTTTTATACCAATTATTCTTTTCACTTTTTTTAATGTCGCCAATATTGTATATTTTTATGTTATTATTTTTATTATGGGGAATGATAATGTATTGAAATCTTCGTGCACATAAGCTATCACCATCACTTGTAATAATACTAAAGGTATTTGCAATTATCAGATGTTGACACCGTCCTTGTAGATTAATCCGCTAAATCGCCAGCGATGTCTCTGAGAGTTACCAAAGGAAAGACTCACAGGGTTAAGTTAAAGTAACTGGGAGGTAGCACTTGGATACTCTCTGACTCAGTGAAGGCACACGTGGCGTCTAGTGTATGGTATTTCATTCTTGTGATATTGTGTTCTTGTGTTCCCGTTACTATAATTATATAGACCTTGCATTGTGTCAAAGCTACCTAAACGGCGATCCAAGTGTATGAAAGGGATAGAGAAGAAATGAAAAGAAGAGAGGAAAAATGTTAGAAAAAATTATGGCAAAGGTCGGGAAGAAGAAAATAGTCAATAATGTAGCGGAAAGGGAAGGAGGACAAATCACCAAGAAGTAGAAGAAGAAAGAAAGCAAAAGAAGGAAAAAAGAACACGAAGAGAGAGAGAGAGAGAGAGAGAGAGAGAGAGAGAGAGGAACGCGTCTCCTGGTACCTTGGCCATGACAATGATATGATGATGGTGACGCAGATAATTTTCTTATGGAATCCATTATACCATAAGTGGAGGCCGCGTGGTGTGTGCTTATCCCTTAATATATAAAAAGCCGCACTAATGCCCACTACTACTACTACCTCATATCTCAGTACATGTACCTTGTGTCTCCTTCATGGCACACTGAACTCAACATCTTTGTACATGAGTTTAGCATTTCGGTGTATGTGCATTACACTATGTCACTTTTATGGAACATTGAACTTAGCATCTTATAGCACATGAGTTCAACACGTTTAAGTACATGACCTCAGTGTCTTACTACATGCACGACTGATTTATTGTACGGATGGTCATATAAGCATTCATACACAAGCCTTTGATTTCGAGAGTTTAAACGTCGAGTATATGTTACATCATACCTTTCCCGGACAGAATTATGTTGGTAACGTTGTCTTACTACCACTTGAATCAGTAAAGAAATCATTTGCATCAGTGTCTCTAGAATAAAAAAAAAATACTTCATACCTTCAATAATAATGATGAGTATGCGACTTTATTTTTGTGGTCAACTGTATACTGAATATATTTTTGTGTGTAGTCGTATAATCAATTTCATATATACACTGTTATCAGCTTATCGTTTTGTTACGTGGTACACTGAAATTAAATAAGATAAAAAATATATAATATATAAAAAGTTTTCCACCTTTCTCTGAGACAGCATGGCACTATGAACGAAATATTTTGATCAGTATTTATGATTCATGAAGCTTATACTTTGCTAACACATCTGGCCCAGGGGAACAGATATATTATTTAGAACTTTTCATTGAGAAGAAATGAAATAATAAGCAAAGGGATTGGTTCTCTTGGCAGCATTGATATCTCTAGGGTTTGATGAGAAATATGGTTCTGTGCTACATTACAGATGATATGAATTACACACCAATGTTAAAGCCGTAATAACAAATTGAAAACGTTTGAATAGTTAGACTGAATATAAATGGAACATGGAAGTAATAGTAAATAGTACATTTTATCAATCAGTTTTGATATATAATCAGCGTAATTTACTACAAATTTGATATATATGTATGATGAGAGAGAGAGAGAGAGAGAGAGAGAGAGAGAGAGAGAGAGAGAGAGAGCAAATGAGGTGAGGAAGGAAAGGCAAACGAGTTGAGAGAAGGATAGATGATAATGAGGAGGTAACAGATGGGACGGGAAAGGCGAACAGACAGAGAAAGAGGAGGGAGTGGCGGTCAGGGAAAGGAGAGAGAGAGAGAGAGAGAGAGAGAGAGAGAGAGAGAGAGAGAGAGAGAGAGAGAGATAGAGAGAGAGAGAGAGAGAGAGAGAGAGAGAGAGAGAGAGAGAGCACCAAGAAATATGATGTATGGGTTGAGGTAGATAAGACTGAGGGGAGAGGGAGTTCGTAGTTGAGGTTTGCCGTGATATTTTATGGTAAGGGGATGCCAGACTGGAGAACAATGGACACTACCAGCTCCTGCAGGATGAGATGAAGAATTCTTTGTCACTCTCACCCTGTCGTCCCTCTCCCTCCTCCCTGTCCCCCCTCCCTTCCTTCCTTCCTTCCTTAGCACCCCAATACCCACCCACCCACCCACTTCTCCTTTAGTACCCAAGTCCCCATCCACCCACCCCCCTTTACCCCTTTGTTAAGTATATGTCTGTCCCCACTCACTCACCCATTCACTCCTCCCTTAGTACCCCCAGTCCCTATTCCACCCACACTTTCCCCACCTTTACCCCTTTGTTAAGTATACGTCTGTCCTCACTCACCCATTCACTTCTCCCTTAGTACCCCCAGTCCCCATTCACCCACCCTTTCCCCCTTTCCTGTGTACCCGGGTCTGTCCCAACTCACCCACCTATCCACTCCTCCCTTAGTACCCCAATCTCCATCTACCCACCTACTCGGGTACTCAAGCCTCCCACCCACTCACCTCTTCGCTTTGTACTACTGTCCCCAAACACCCACCCACATATAGTCCACCCACTCCTTTGCTGAGCACCCCAGTCCCCTGCCACTCAATCCTCATTTACGAAGCACTCCTCCAGTCCCCCTCCCACCCCCGTCAGTTGCTTGTCCCCACCCATCCCTTCCCACGTGTCTCTTCCCATCCTTTCCCTCTTATTTATTCCATCGTGTCCCTCCTTATCCCTTCCTCCTCCTTATTCCATCGTGTACCCTATGCCACTTCTTCCCCTTCTTACTCCATTTTGTACCCTCTTACTCCTTCCCCCTTGTTCCTTCCCACCTCGTTCCTTTACAAATCCCGGCTTGTCCCTTATCCACTCCTTTCATTTGCTTAACCCAAACTATATAGCTCCTCCCACCTCTGACATCGTTTCTAGTCCTCTCTCACACCTTCCTTTGCGTACTCCAACTGTCCGTTACCTGTTCCCTTCCCACCTCGTCCCAGTCCTAGTTCCCAGTCCTTGTACTTTTGGCTCGTGAATTAACTCTTGGAAAATGAGCAAAACAATAAAATAATGCAACGTGTTTTGTTATTGCAAGCTTATTATCCAAGTGTAAGTTTATGCTTATGGGTTACTTGATATACTTTCCACCCAATGCAGCAGGACTTCAGTAGTACTCCCATCTGACACCCAAAATCACTTGTTGGTAGCCAGAAAAAAAAAAGGAAAAGAAAAATGCGAAAGTCACCATCCGTTGCATGAGAATCGGGTATTGATATTATTATTTTCTGTTACATCCCTAATTTTGTCTGCAATTGCTTCTTGCCAAGCCTCTTCTAGTATCACTTTTCATTCCAATGTGACCTCTAAATTAATGAGAATTAATGCAAATTACAGTTGCAGACAGATGGCATCTCTAACTTATATCATATCTGTGTATTTTTAGTAATATTCTTTGAATGATGAAGATATTTTACTTCAATACCTGAAATTGGTCAGGGTGTCCTATGCTCATAATTCTTTTAGTTATCAATATATATTTTTCTTCATAAACCAGGATAATTTTGAGATCATGTGGCCTGATATCTCTAAAAATAACCTTGGATTATACTAATGTACTGCGTGTGTAGCAAAAGATGCATATTTTAATATATAGCTCTCTTCCTCACTGTTCCTATCATTGCTTACATTTGTCTTTGGTTTTATCTTCTTTCTTGGACATGTTTCCTCGGCATTGTGACTCGGATCATTCTTCTCTTATGGAGTGATAGATTGAAGGTCATTTGTATATGGTAGATTTATGCAATGTTTGTGTGTGTGTCTCCAGGAGGCCCAACACTGACAGCCACACTCAGTCATATCTCACACTCTCTCTCTCTCTCTCTCTCTCTCTCTCTCTCTCTCTCTCTCTCTCTGCCGATATTGTATGACTGTTACTTGCATGTGCTTTGGGACACACACACACACACACACACACACACACTGGTAGAGGAGGAGGTCTGGAGCCACCACCACCAAGTGCGGCCTCAACAACAAGAACGCCTCTTTACGCTTGTCATCTCTGGACGAGGGTGAGGGGCGTGGCTGGGGGTGACGTGGGGCCGTGTAGTGCAGTGAGCCATTTCCTTCCTTCCTTCTTTCCTTCCTCCCTTCCTTCCTCCCGTCCTTCCTTTCTCTCTTCCTTCCTCCTTCCTTCCATTCTCCCTTCTTTCCTCTCTCTCTCCCTTCCTCCCTTCTTTCCACCTTCCTTCCATTCTCCCTTCTTTCCTTCCTCCTTCCTTCCATTCTCCTTTCTTCCTTCCTTCCTTCCTCCTGCCTCTCTCCCTTCCTTCCTTCCTGCCTCTCTCCATTCTCCCTTCTTCCTTCCTTCCTTCCTTCCTTCCTTCCTTCCTTCCTTCCTCCCTTCCTTCCTTCCTTCCTTCCTTCAGCTCTTTACTAGGAAAATATAACATGGATAAATTTTTGCTCACCTTCCTCCCCCATTTCATATATAAATTCAGCTGTGTATTAGGATAGCAAAACTTACATGACAGAACACCTTATATGCATTTTTAAACATCAGTCAACAAACATCAATACCAGTGAATTAAATAGTTCAATCACAAGATGAACACCAGTAATGAACATAAACATGAATAACACTAAACATAAATAACAATAATTGAAGATATGATACAGAGGTGCCTGAGCGGGTCCCATTTTTTGATCTGTTACATTTTTTTGTGCTTACTGTCCCACCTCTTAATCACCGTCTTCCTCGGGCGCCATATGACCTCGCTGTTGCGGGCGCATAATATCAATTGATCAAGCATAAGTGCCATATTCCTAGTCACACCCAAGGGATTGCACACTACTACCGATAATCATATTTTTAAAGCAAACCCAATGATTAGCCTTAAAGGGAGAGTATACTTTTGGTACATTGGAGCGCCTTGATTCCTCCAAAGTATGCCAGAAAACAGGACCAGAGAACAAAAATAATGGTGACCTGTTGCTTGGAATAGTTTGGAGGAATAATTTGCTCCGGATTTACCAACACTGTATCCTCCCCTTAAAGGGAAGTTAAGTGTGTATGCTTTTGGTCGAATTGGAGGGTTTCTGAGTCCTCCAAACTATACCAGGAAACAAAATACCTCCGTTTTCGAGAAGGGAATCTGTTTTAATGCATCGTTTGGAGGAATCAGTTTGCCCTCCAGTTCGTCCACATAAGACCTTTCCCCTAAGCCCCGAGGAGTAGTGTTCGCCGGAGTAGAAGGAGGAGAAGGAGAGGTGTTCGTTTAAGGAATGTCGCGGTGGTTTTTATTTTTGGCGGGAATGTGCAGAGGGACTTGTCGCTGTCCTGACCACGCCCGCCCCTAGCCCTCACACCCAGCCAGCGGAATTGGTACCGAAGGAAAAAAAAAAGAGTACGACAAAAAGTGGGAAGATAAAGAAAGCCAAATGTAGAAAGAAATTATAATGTATATAGTAAAATCACCAAGGGCAACAAAACTCAACAGAAAAAATAAAAATATATATATATATATATATACTGTATATATATATAAATATACTGATAAGCTCGGAATCTGTACCGAAGGAAAACAATACGAAAGCAACAACAGTATGAGGACGAAAATAAAATGTAGAAAAATAAGATGAAAAAAGAAAAAAACACGGAGGTAAATTAAATAGTTGTTAAGATATATATTGGGTCACACATTTCTTGGGTGTGTTTTGAATTTTATCACATTTTGTATTTTAATGTTTCTATTCTCTGGTGAACTATATTTGCCTAAACTCTCTACAATGTGTTTGATGTCCGTTCATATCTACAAATTTTATATGATGAGCTTGGTTGTGCAGTGAATAATTCAGTGAGCTTGATATATGAGACTGAATATTAGCGTTTTAAATTTGTGGTTTTGAAACACCCCACGTCGGTAGAGTGAAAATTCGTATTGTCTGTTAAAAAGAGATTTGAACTAACAAATGACAAAGGGGGTGTAGGAATCTCAGTGCAACGCAACTCCAAAAAATTCTTCAGTATTATCCTGAATGGACTAGCAAACATTGCCACACCGCGACAAACACACATTTTTCACTTGAACCCTTGTTGTGTACTCTGAGTACCCTCCCTTCTACCCTCTAGGTCGCCTTAAAAACAAATTAGAAAAGAATACTTATTACTTCTTTCTTGTAGAAAATTCAGTTCCGTAGCTCACTGCAAGTATCCTTACCGACGTTGCAGTAAACAATTATAGAAGCTACTGGTATTGCATTGTCTACAGTATCTGGATATCGAATCTTATTGTGTAATTCAGCAACGATAGATCACGTTCATTGTGATTTGTTTAAGCGACTGTACAATTATTTTGACCTGGAAGAGGGAACTGTGGTAAAGGTTATGTTTCGATAACCGAAACTCGCGTATGTTAAGTTTTATAGTAAAGGGAAGGTTGGTATTACTTGGTGTATAAATCATGGATGGAGGCAAGTGTACATAGATACAACTTGTACAGTACTTGTTTTTCTATTAAACAATTCACTCTTGGTGGTCCTCTGATGATCCTACATATATGAAAATGAAGAAACACCACAACCTATTCTTTGGTTACCTCCCACCAAAGGTACTCACCCATGTATACCATCCCCGACCACATTTATTTTCCTCAGTACCGGTTGTGAAGTAAAGCTCTCGACTTTTGACTATGCTCGGGGGAATTGTCCTTGTAGTTGAAAATGTTGTATCTTCTTATGTGGCATTAAATGTGGTACACCCTCTTGCACATGTAATAAGACTTGGCAGATGCACCGAGATGCGAGGTTGCCATGGGAGAGGGTGGGGCAAAGCTGAGGTGACAGGAGTTGTAGTGGGGATGGGGATGTGTGGGGGGGACTGGTAGGAAAGTGGAGGGGGATTGGTGGTGGGACAGGTAGGAAAGTGGAGGGGGATTGGTGGGGGGACAGGTAGGAAAGTGGAGGGGGATTGGTGACGGGTGGGGGGGGGCAGGTAGGACAATGGAGGAAAGGTAGGTGAACTATAAGGTTGGGGGACGAGTGTGGGAAGGGTGGATGAAGCTAGGAATGAATGGGTGGATGAGTTGGTATGTGGATGAAGAATTAGATTGGGGACGAGTAGATGAGGATGAAAAATAAATAGAAGTGGTTGGTTAATTGTGTGTGCGTGTGTATAGGCTGGTTGGTTGGTTGATTGGATGGGTGGTTGATTGTGTGTGAGTGTAAGTTGGTTGGTTGATTGGATGGGTGGTTGATTGTGTGTGTGAGTTTGTAGGTTGGTTGGTTGTGTGGCGCGAGTTGACTGATTTATGTGAGTTGGTTAGTTGGTAGATAGGTTACTTGGATGGTGAAGGAGAGACAGACAGACAGACAGAGGACTGAGGAAGAGGGAAGGAAGGGACCACTAGGGCTCATATCCATACAATACCCGAGAGGCGACAACACAGTACCACAACATCACCAACTGCACCCACAACACACCACCACCATGCATGCCCTCCCACGTCGAGTAATACCCACCTACCCAGAGTCAGAGAAGGACGATACCACCACATAGTTATCGTCAGTACAGCACTATACCCACACAGAGAAGGTCACAACACCCACACAGCTATTAATAACACAGTGTGGCATATAATCTCATCCACTCTAATTCATAATGTGTATAGGTTTTATATTTGTCTTGATTCTACTTTTGGCTGAATTCATTTGTATTTTGTGTGTGTGTTGCGTTGCGTTGCGTGCGCGAACCTTGGGTACTGTATGTGTGTACAAGACAAGAGGTGTTTTCTAAGCGTGTGCGCGTGTGCGTGTGTGTGGCGAGAGTTCTTACATGCAATATTAATCACACCCGCTCGCCCTTCCACACATACGTAACTACACACACATATGTATAGATATATTCAGACACATATTCAATAAGATACGCTTATACATACATGCATAAACATACATTCACACACACACACATACTTACACGTATAGATCAATGAGCATACACAATAACACAGATGGGCGTATACCCAAAGCACACACACACACACACACACACACACACACCAAAGCACACACACACACACACACGCAGGGACAGGAGCAAGGAGGCAATGTGAGTTGAGTTGACGGCGTGGTGTGGTCCTGGTGGTGGAGATGAGGGGGTAAGATACTGCCTGATGGGGAAGTCTGGGGCCACGACACTGCTCCCTACAGGATGGCTATCACGGACACACCACCCCTTAACTGGACTGCACCCAAAAGAACAGGAGAGTGAGAGATTGAGGAGAAGGAAGATATGGGAACAGAGAGAGAGAGAGAGAGAGAGAGAGAAAGAGAGAGAGAGGATGGGAGTTGAAAGTACAGGAGAGTGAGAGATTGGGGTGAGGAGGAAGGAGGATATGGAAATAGGAAAGAGAGAGATGATGGGAGTTGAAAGAAGTATGGGAGAAAATACAAGAGAGTGGGAGATAGGGTAAGAAATTACGGAGGATATGAAAAGAGAGAGAGAGAGAGAGAGAGAGAGAGAGAGAGAGAGAGAGAGAGAGAGAGAGAGAGAGAGAGAGAGAGAGAGAGAGAGAGAGAGAGAGAACGAGAGAGAGAGAGAGAGAGAGAGAGTGTGAGAGAGAGAGAGACTGCACCAGAAAGAACAGGAATGTAATAGATAAAGGAAAGAAAGTGGAATATGTAAACAGAGGACAGAGAAAGGAGGAAAGGGGAGACAGGTAGAGAGAGATAGGAGGAGTAAAACAACGAGAATGAGGGTCTGTTGAGAAGAAAATGAAGAGAGAAGAATGAGAAAGTAGAGAGAGGGTTGACACAAAGTAAAGATAGTAGAGGTGTTGGTGACCCGGGACTGAGACTATATATGGAGATAGGGAGGGAAGGAGGGAGGGAGGGAGAGGCAGGCAAGGACCCAAGGAAGTGAACGTAGAGAGAAGGAGAGATAGATTAAGAAGGTGACTGAGAAGAAGGGTTATACAGGCAGAGAGAGAGAGGAGAGGAGAGAGAGAGAGAGAGAGAGAGAAGAGAGAGAGAGAGAGAGACGAAGAGAGAGAGAGAGAGAGAGAGAGAGAGAGAGAGTGTGTGTGTGTGTGTGTGTGTGTGTGTGTGTGTGTGTGTGTGTGTGTGTGTGTGTGTGTGTGTGTGTGTGTGTGTGTGTGTGTGTGTGTGTGTGTGTGTGTGTGGTGTGTGTGTGTGTGTGTGTGTGTGTGTGTGTGTGTGTGTGTGTGTGTGTGTGTGTGTAGTATATTTAACGTTAAGAAGTAGATACCTGAGTATTGTAATCATATATTTATTTACGCATTCGGGAGAACAAAACCAGATTGGATGTTTTTACAGTTGCAGGCCAGAATGTTGGTTGACCTTCATTCTAACGCACTACCAAAACCAAACGAATTAGAAAAAACTGGCAAATATTATGCCTGATACGACTCTTTGCAAAAATTCTGAAGCCCTTGGGAGTGGAAGGGAAATATTGCCTGGAAAATTGGCTGTAGGGTAGGAAGACGAATTGGTTACCGCTCTAGATAGCCAAAGGAAAGAAAATACCTGACCATACACTCAATTTACCCACAGACAGAGCCACACGTTTTCCGTCCTGTTACCTACGTTTTGCCTACCGTGTTTTTCTTCTTTCGGGCCAGTTTTGCTAAGTTAAGATTCGTGGGCGTCCTGTAATCCCACTGAGAACTATTTTGGAGGATGGACGAAATCATAATGTGATCAAAGACCGAGGGAAAATTTGTTGGTGGATGTCCGGCCAATCGAGTCACTCCGCCAGTCAAACAGATTCGACAAGTGAGCAATATTCGGCTAGTGTAAAAGTCAACATAATTTACGAGTTACTAATGGGTGAAATTCACACCGGAGTGGGTAAACAAGGTGTATAAACGGGCCGAAACTACACCAAGGGTCGGCTAATTCACTTCATTAGGCCGAAGGTGTTATCGCCGAAACTTTACTCTTTATGGTCCTCCTTCAGCCTCCACCACCACCACCAACAACAACAACAACAACACAGGGGGGGTCACCTACCTGATGGGCCGATTGTCAGGAGGGGGTGGGTGTTTGTGACGTGCATCTCTCTCTCTCTCTCTCTCTCTCTCCTCTCTCTCTCTCTCTCTCTCTCCTCATTTTACACACACACACACACACACTCGCTTACACATATGAACAAGCAGACAGATTCAAAATTATGCAAGTATACACCTAGAGTACATTGGCACGAGGCTACACGTAGAGTTGTGAGTCTCAATCAAACCATCCCAGATCACTTAATACACCACAAATATGTGTACTGTTATTATTATTATTATTAACTGTAACAATAGTGTTATCAGTAGTAGCTTACGATCTGATTGTTTTTTATTTTTGTATATTCTATATGGATATTTATGTTTTTTTATTATCATCAGTATGTTAATGCAATCAGTGAGTGGCTGTGAGTGAATTATTTTTGGAGTACATATATGACAAAACATTGAGGGAGGGAAGGTAGAGGGAAGGGTGAGCGAAATGAAGGGGTGAGCCGGTGAGTAATCGTGTTAGCGTAAAAGTGGATGAGTGAGTGGTTAAGAGAGATGAAAGAAGTTGCGTGTGTGTGTGTGTGTGTGTAAAATGATAAATGGTTAGAGAATGAATGGAAGCAATGAGAAAGAGAGATGTAGACAGACAAAGACAGACAAACGTACAATATACATACATACATACAGAGAGAGAGAGAGAGAGAGAGAGAGAGAGAGAGAGAGAGAGAGAGAGAGAAAGAGAGAAGGGTGGGTATCGGCACCTTAGATCACGAGTCATTCACACCTCATTATCGGTCGGTAGCGGTCGACCCTCATCCTCAACTTCACCCTCCCTTTGTCACTATCACCACCTCTCCCTCCCCCTCCTCTCTCTCTCTCTCTCTCTCTCTCTCTCCTCTCTCTCTCTCACACATGCCTCGGTATGGGGGACAAGAAGGATACCTTGGAGTCTTTTCACTTTACTATCAATCCATGAACAAATAATATTACAGGCCTATCCTTCCTTCTTTCCTTCCTTCCCTCCAACTATATAACTCTCCCTTACTCCTCTCCTCTCCACCATTCCTATACTCACATCAGCTTTGCCTCCACCTGTACCACCTGCCTCCATCTCTTTCCACTCTCTTGCTGAATACACCTTTTTTAACACCTCCCCACCCCCTGTCCTCCCCTCTCTTGTCACCTCTTATCCATGGCATTTATTCCATATAATCCTACCCCTATGCTTCTGTTATACCCAATCAGTTATCTCTTATCCTGCATCTTACTTTATTTCTTTTCATTCAGTTTCCCAGTACCCTTCTCCTTACCATATCTTCTATCCACGTTCTACCCTGGCCATCCCTCTCCACCCAGCCTACCCCAGTCATCTATTCCCGATTTATCTTTTCCATCTATCCATCCGTCCATCCACTCACCCCCTTCATCTCCTGTCATCTGTTCATCTTCTATTTCTGTCCATACATTCTTTTCCCTCCTGCCATTACACTGTACCTATGTTTTTAATGACTGCTCTAATACACGTCAATGGGAATTTTCTTGGCTATCAAAACTGTTCTTAACACGGACGACCGAACATCATCACACATTAATTTGGTGCTGTGTATTTTGTTCTTTGGTGATATATAATCCATTGGTGTTGTACATTAATTTTTGCTTAAAGGGGCAGTACGGTGTTAATATATCTGGAGTAACTGATTCCTCCACCAAACTATTCTAAGCAACAGGCCACCATTACTTTTGTTAAGCTTGTCTTGTGTCCTGGTATACTTTGGAGGAATCAAGGCGCTTTAATGTACCAACCTAAATTGTATTACCCTCTTAACCTGAATGACAATATGAAAATGGTGCTCCATGATATCGTGTGTGTGAGTGTGAACCGTTCTGATGTGCCATGCAGTGTTGAGTGACGACCAGCCTCACAGTGTTCTTAATCCACTTATGGTGTGGTATTAAGGCCAGATTAACTCATGCGTTTACTCTCTCTCTCTCTCTCTCTCTCTCTCTCTCTCTCTCTCTCTCCTCTCTCTCTCTCTCTCTCTCTCTCTCTCTCTCTTATGCCCCTCCCCTTTTATTTTTCGGTACCTCTATCCTCCTACATCGCCTCCACCTCCTCCTCCGTCAGGCACCTCCCTCCCTCTTACCCCCCTCCTCCTCCTCCTCCTCCGTCAGGCACCCCCCGCCCTCTTACCCCCCGCTGGTGTCCACTCAGGCGTGCCCACTGATGCCCCTTCCCTTTATCTGGTAATGTTGGTGATGACTAGACTCTGCTGCCTCCACCTAGACCAACTGAGAGAGAGAGAGAGAGAGAGAGAGAGAGAGAGAGAGAGAGAGAGAGAGAGAGAGAGAGAGAGAGAGAGAGAGAGAGAGAGAGAGAGAGAGAGAGAGAACACACGAACTCGAGAGATAGAAGGAAACGAAGAAAGAAGAAACAGACGGAGAGAGGAAGAACAAGTGAATAAAGGAGAAAATAAAATGATGGAAACACACTAAAATAAGACAAACAGAAGTAAAGGGACCCACCGAGGGGAGAGGAGCACCCCCTGGATAATTATGCTGTGTTCCGGTAGGCGTGGAAGTAGGTCAGGATGGGAGGGTCGGGGATAATTGAAAAATTTGGATGATTTGGAAGAATTCTCGGAAGACCTTGGGTTCACGGAGGAGGGAGAGGATGGTGGGAAAGTCTTCTCTGTGTTCTGGCATGAAGAGAATAGTAGGTGTAGTTCTATTTTGATGTGTAGTGGTTTTGTGAGTGTTTAGATCTTTGCTTCTGATGTGGGTATATAATTATAGGGAAGGAGTGTAGTGGGAAAATCTTGGTTGGATCCTGGTGTGGGAGGGAGGGTAATAATAGGTGGTTAATTTACTTTGACTTGGGAAGGGCAGTGAGGGAATAAAAATATCTCTGTTTCTGGCTTTGGGGTGGGCAGTGGGACCGAAGATCTTGATTCTGATGTGAGATCTTAGGTAGGGGAAAGAAAATAGGAAGGTCTTAGATATGGAAGAAAAGGAAGGAATGGATAACATCGAAGTGTAGGGTGAATTAAGGGGAAGGTACAGTGTTGATAAATCTGGAGCCACTTATTCCTCCAAACTATTTCAAACAACAGGCCACCATTATTTTTGTTTATCTGGCCCTGTTTCCTAGCATACTTTGGAGGAAGCAAGGCACACCAATGTACCAAAAGTGTACAGAAATAATGAACTAGTAAGCTGTAAAGTCTGGTTGGTCGCGTTGAGAGCAGAAAGATTTAGATCAGTTGTCCTTCACCGCCCGACACATAACCCCCCCCCCCCACCCCACCCCGGCTGCTTCTGGAGGAGGTGAGAGTTCAAACCAAGGACGACTGGGAATGTTTGATGAGACCTTGGACCGTATTCAAGTTCAAACCTGAAGAAGCAGCTTACTGTATTCACGGCCGACAAGCGTGAGACCCAATTGATTTACTACATTTATTTCATGCGAACGAGATGCCGCCGCCGATATTGTTATAAGTTCTGTTTTAAAGTCAAATTACAAGTTCTGATTTAAAGTCACCTGTAGGACTGAATCTTTCGCTGAGGAGGAGGGTTGTAGCCACGAAAACCTTCCATACATTGGCTTATCACGTATTAGGAAGGGTTACCATCTCAATGCATATCTAATACATATACTAGACAAGCACCAATGCAAAATAACTACACAGAACTAGACCCGCACACACATGCACACTCTATAAATTGCAGGTTCTCCGTATATGGCTTAATTCTCCCTGCTACCTACCTTGATGATCCGGCACAATAGAACCTACATCACAAGTGCCTCTAAGCCCACTTTTTTTTATGACGGAGACTTTGGCCACGGGGCAGGTGAGGGAGCACCATAAAAATATCATCCCTCTAAGATCCCAGGTGTTGCCATTAGCGAGGGGCACGGCAGGGACAAGTGGGAAAAGGCGAGTAAACTTATAGGCTGCCACTAGGAGCTGGTAACACTGGCTCTGGGCACACTGTCACTCCATCTGTTCAGTGTTTATAGGTTCAGAGGACGGTACAATACAGATACAATACTTCTTTTCTACTCTAGGAATTTCGTACCTCTAGAATAAATCTCTGTACCTTGTGAGAAAATGCTTCTTGCAGCTGGAAACACGTATGATGTCTTAATTAACCCATAAATAGTATAATACGCCTTGCATAATATACTTGTGAACAAACTCCATAAGTCTTATAATGAATTAAATAATGGGTTGTAGATGAGTGTTAGGCAGGGAGAAGTACTAGAGTGGATGTATATAGTGTTAGGAAGGATGAGTCCAAACTATGATAGGAATGGCATGCATGTGGGGAAGGGTTAAGGGGTGGAGGTGAGCTGGGGTCGGGGTGTGAGGTAAGGAGAGATGAAGATGCCTCACAACCGACCATCTGCACCAATCACTGCCTCCTTAAATTTTTCTCTTCATTCTCATTCTCATTCCTAGACGCTCGATCCTGGTGTTTGAGAATACACAATACATTATTATCATTATTATTTTTATATTTATTATTAATATTATTATTATTATTATTATTATTATTATTGTTATTATTATTACATTTATTTTTATTATTATTATTTATATTATTATTTTTATTTTTATTATTATTATTATTATTATTATTATTATTATTATTATTATTATTATGATTATAGAAATGTCGTGTTTGTGGTAATCCGTAGAATATTGTCGAAGCTGTTGATTGGGTTGGCTAGAGTAATGATAGTGAATATTATGACTTACACCTATAGCAGTACCTTAGGTCATTCGAAATTGTTTCTAAATATGGACTCCATATTCAGAAACAATTTCGAATGACCTAAGGTACTGCTATAGGTGTAAGTCATAATATTCACTATCATTACTCTAGCCAACCCAATCAACAGCTCCGACAATATTCTACGGATTACCACAAACACGACATTTCTATAATCATAATAATAATAATAATAATAATAATAATAATAATAAAAATAAAAATAATAATATAAATAATAATAATAAAAATAAATGTAATAATAATAACAATAATAATAATAATGATGATGATAATAATGATGATGATTATGATGATGATGACTGACAATGATGATAGTGTTCAGAGCAACTTTGTTTTTCCCCTTCTTTTTGAAACTGAACCAGAGACATATGGAAAAACAGAGTGTAATAATTATCTCGGGCCAAGTACATGTAAATGAAGTATATCCTACACACATTCACCCTCCCAGTCTCATCAATGTATGGGTTCTTTATTTATGTTTGGGGCTGAGCGAAGTACACCAACGAACGCCTTACATTATACATACAGTGGTTAACCTGTATGAAACCTATATGAAACCTGTATGAAGCCTACAGTATATGAAACCCCGTGGGACTGAAATAACAAAACACAGATGCGTCAGTCGAACCAAAGTTTTTTTTTTTTTTTATTCAGGATTGATGTGGTTATTATATTATTATTATTATTATTAAATACATAATGAAAACATAATAAGTTCTGAAATTAATAGGCCGATAATGTCGACAAATTATAGTCTACTGATATCTCAAAAATACTGGACACAACCGCAAATTGTGCAAAGAGAGTCAGTCTGTTTCGTGGCGTAGTTTGGACGATACAGTAGCCTCCATTGCACTGAAAGCATCACATGAAGCTCCTCTAAGCAAACCCCAAGAAATGCAATCATAGGATATTAGACAAATAAAACAAGCGTACGAGGAAAACAAGGGTGAAATGGTTATTAAGAAAATAAAAAGGATGAAAAAATCCTACCAAAACAAAGAGCGGAGAAGGAAAATAGTAAAGGCGAATCAAGGACAATCAGACCTAAATGAGAGGCGGATGGATGGAACACGAGGCTAGAGAGAGAGAGAGAGAGAGAGAGAGAGAGAGAGAGAGAGAGAGAGAGAGAGAGGCAATATATGTGTGTCTCTGTATGAGAGAGAGAGAGAGAGAGAGAGAGAGAGAGAGAGAGAGAGAGAGAGAGCGAGCGAGCGAGCGAGCAATATGTGTCTCTGTATGTGAGAGAGAGAGAGAGAAAGAGAGAGAGCAATATATGTGTGTCTGTATGAGAGAGAGAGAGAGAGAGAGAGAGAGAGAGAGAGAGAGAGAGAGAGAGACATCAAGGTAATAACAAGGGAGGGATGGGGTGAGGGTTGGTGCTGTGTCTCTCATTAGGGCATGACTGTGGCTTTCCTGGAAGTGCAAATCAGAGGAGATGCGACCCACGATATTGTCACCACGCAAATGCTATTAATATAAGGGTTGTCTCTCTCTCTCTCTCTCTCTCTCTCTCTCTCTCTCTCTCTCTCTCTCTCTCTCTCTCTCTCTCTCTCTCTTTGCCCATCACCCTGCTGTTGTTTTGGCTCCTTGTACTTTTGTTATTGTTGTTGTTGTTGTTGTTGTAGCTACTACCTCCACTACCACTATAACTGTACCATTGACACTATACCATCACCATTGTTACCATTATGCCATCACCATCACACCACACCACCACCATCACAACATTACCACCATCACCATTCATCACAACCATCACCATCACACCACCTCCAGCATCACCACCATTACACCACAACCATCACCACCATTACCACACCACAACCATCACCACCATCACTATCACATGAGCCGCTTCCTCATCATCATATCAGCCAGACTGTCCACCCACCTGTCCCGACCCACTATATTTTTTCTACTCACTGGGATTTTGAACTTCTCAATAGATTTTTTATTTTTTTTTACTTTTGCTATTGGATTTCTATGTTCGTGATATTATTTTTCAGTCATTGAATATTTTTATTCTTCGTATTTCCATATATATATATATAATTACTTTTTTCTTCTCGTGCATATTATCTTACTTTTTCTCTTTTTTCTTATGTATATGTATATCTTACGTTTGCCCACTCAAAAGTTTTGCTGTCTCATCTATTTATTCGATGAATCACAACGATAAGCGTTGGTTTGATTTCCTCCAAGGCTTTTCTTCATGAATAGGCAATGGGTAGGAAGTTTTTCTCTCCCATAACTACACCACCATCACTACTCATCACACTTTTTCCCTCATCACTTCACAGACCTTCCATCACTTCGTTCACTACTCATCACACTTTCTTACTTCAACCCTGTATACACTCACACCACCCAACACTGTACAGTAGGTAACCTTCTCTCACACCACCATAGAGCACAACAGTCTTTTTCACACAAACAACATTCATTCTCAAAGACACAACCTCACTCACTCGCACCACTTCCATCCTCCCCAGCACCACCACCACCACCATTAGCTCCCCTCACACCAACAGTAGAACCGCACCACAATTAGCATACCTTCTACCAGTATCGTATACATTATCGCTATCGTCCTTATTGACAACACTCTCTCTCCCCTTCCGCATTCAAGTTCCCTCAGCCCCACCTAAGATAGCGGAACAACCACCACTACCACTAGGACCATCATCACTGCTACCATCACCCTACACTACACACTAACACCATTACTACTACCATCACCACCACCACTACTACTACTACTACCATCATCACTGCTACCATCACCCCACACTACACACTAACACCATTACTACTACCACCACTATCATCACTGCCACCACCACCCCACACTATCACCATGATTACCACCACCACCACTACCATCATCACTGCTACCATCACCCCACACTACACACAAACACCATTACTATTACCACCACCACTAGTACCATCATCACTGCTACCATCACCCCTCTACTAACACCACCACTACTACCACCTCCACTACCATTATCACTGCCACCATCAACTGCCACCCTACTAACACCACTACTACTACCACCACCACTTCGTATATCACCACAACTATTATCACCACCACAATTATCATCACTACCACCACTTCCATCCTCATTTCTACGGTCACCAATTGCTATCCCTACTACCACCACCACTACTACTACTACTACTACTATTCCTCCCAGCCTTATCATCACTGTTAACGGAGCCTTAATTAAAGTACATCAACCTTGGTACCTTTGTCAGCCCCATTTCTACCATCTACTCTTGTTTTGGTCATATTGTTACCATTAGCGCTTCTACTACTACTTCCATCTTTCTGTCTCTTTGTACTGTATTCATCATCCAAGCATTACTAAAGATCAGCATGCAAAAAGAGTCTCTGGGATGGTATGGAGGCATGGGAGTTTTTGAATGCCAGTGGTTGTACTTCAGTCCAATGAAAACTAACTAGATCATGGAGGAAATGCCTTCGTTTGACTGAGTGTAGTCAGAACCACCGTTGCCACCACCACCAATTCCACCACCATCACCACTGCCAACACCTTTGGCATTGAGGGTAGCCTAGCTGGGCCAACACGCGCACCACACAACTGTCGGCAATATTAATGAGATTCTCCCTCCCTCTGCCTCTAATTGGAACACTCCTCTTATCAGGCTTTCACTCTCCCACCACCTAGTCGCTAAGCTTGGAATGTTAGCAGCCCCCAGAGTTGAACTCTGTTGTTGTGTTGCTAGCCACATGTGTCTAACTGTTGCTTCTTATTTTGTTACAGGCCACGTGTACACCGCCATCGGAGACTATCCCAACGCCTTGGCCTCTCACAAGCAGTGTGTGCAGCTGGTAAAACAAATGGGTGACAAGCTGCAGGAAGCGCGGGAAATCGGGAACGTGGGAGCCGTGTACCTTGCCATGGGTGACTTCGACAGCGCCGTCGATTGCCACATGGAACACCTCCGTATTGCCAAGCACCTCAATAACAAGGTAGAGGAGGCGCGGGCCTATAGCAACCTGGGTTCCAGCCACCACTACAAGCGCAACTTCGACCAGGCCATAGCCTTCCACAACCACGTTTTACGGATAGCACAAGACCTAGGTGACAGAACCATCGAGGCGCGGGCGTATGCAGGGCTGGGACACGCTGCAAGGTGTATGAGTGATTATGGCCAGGCACAACGATGGCACGAAAAGCAACTGGACATGGCACTGAGCACCAAGGACAAGGTGGCAGAGGGACGAGCCTGTTCTAACCTAGGTATAGTGTACCAGTTGATGGGTCACCACGACGCGGCACTCAAGCTTCACCAAGCTCATCTCAACATTGCCAGATTACTACAGGATCGTGCCGGTATGGGTCGTGCTTACGGCAACATTGGTAATGCCTATTCCGCCATGGGGTACTACGAGCAAGCCATTAAATACCACAAGCAAGAGTTGACCATCAGCAAGGAAGTGAATGACCGCATGAGTGAGGCTTCAACGCATGGTAACCTGGCAGTGGCGTACCAGGCGTTAGGGATGCACGAGATGGCACTCCTGCATTACCATTCACATCTCAACATCGCCCGAGAGCTGAAGGACACTGCGGGGGAAGCCTGTGCTCTCCTCAATCTGGGCAACTGCCATTCCTCGCGGGGGGAGTTCGCTCAGGCCGTTCCCTACTACGAGCAGTACCTAATGTTGTCGCAGGAGCTCCATGACACCGAGGGAGAGGCCAGGGCTTGTCACTTCCTAGGTTACGCTCACTACTGTCTCGGCAACTTCAAGGTTAGTAGTGTCTTCCGTTCATTATTTGGCTCATATGATTTATTTTACAAGACAGATGTTTCTTTCATGATAAATGCTTCATAAATACTTATAGCCTACATGTAAAGCACGTACTTATGAATTTAGTTTCAAACATCCATAAGCATTTGAGTTACGTGTATCTTGCATCAATAGATATTTCATAAAACGATGCTTCATAGATACCTCGTACTGGTAGCATATTACAGTAAGACAAGGGCTATTGTTGTTTTATTCATTTATCTCTCTCCGTCTTCATAGAATCCATAACTTTGAAGTGAGGTATGACTTTTCCGTAGCAGTTCCTGTAAATATGAATACATTATTTTTTTTAAGCTGCTATAAGTCATAAACATTACACAGTTATATATATACGCCAACTTAGCATTACCAGAAATGCCATTGTTAATAATGTAATATTTTTATAATTATATTTATTTTCTTAGTGTAACACTGTATATCGCTTCCTAAGCAATAAGTGTTACCGGTAGTTATATTCAAGTAATTTATAAGCTTCAATCTTCAAGTTTTCGTAACTCACTGATGACAAATAACTTTGTCTCACCAATAGAAAGCCACGTGATACCACAACCAGTATCTAATGTAACCTAATTCTGCCCCACCAGGAAGCCATCAGGTACTACGACCAAGATCTGGCTCTGGCGAAGGACTTACAGGACCGCAAGTCAATGGGACGAGCCTACTGCAACCTGGGCCTGGCTCACCTGGCACTCGGCAACTCTGAGACCGCCCTCGAGTGCCAGAAATACTTCCTAGGTCAGTTCCACACAAATATCCAAAGTTTGGGGAATAATTGGGGTAAATGTTCTCGGGTCAATGTCTTGTAATACATCTTGTATTATGATATTTTATGAAAAATTTCATACGACAGTTTCATACACGGAATTTTTGCCTCATTTTAATAGACATGTGCATCGTAATGTCTCCCGTAGAATACATTTTTAAAGTGCCAAATGTACCATAAGTAGGGGTTAAGGCCCCCCACCCCCACTGCCGCCACCACCACCACAATAGTAAAAGAAAAGCACACGAAGCTGTAAATTTTAACCTGTTTCTAGAATGACTCAAAATATAATCATTATAAGTAGTTATGGTGAGATTTGTGAGGCTGTGAGTATGGGAGATGAAGGGGTGCACGACCCCCACCCCCGGGGAAGATAAGGAGGGGTAGGGGAGGAGGGGAGCCAAGGAATGAGCGAGGAGGTGTGAGGGACGAGACAGATATAGGGGTGGTCAGAGCCCTGTATGGATGTAGGGGTATGTGTGTGTGTGAGAGAGAGAGAGAGAGAGAGAGAGAGAGAGAGAGAGAGAGAGAGAGAGGTTGAGGTTGTGAAAGAAGAGAGAGATTCCTAGTGAGAGGGACATTCCTTGGGTGTGATGGTGGTTGTGATAATCGCCATCCCCGACCCACCATTGTCCACTCTCTCTCTCTCTCTCTCTCTCTCTCTCTCTCTCTCTCTCTCTCACACACACAGGCTTCTTTTCTCTCTTATGTTTTTTTTTTTATCTTGTTCGTATCTCTAACTTTTCTTCTCACTACTTTTCTACTTTCTTTTCTGATCTTTTTCTGACTTTCTCTCAATTGACACATTCTTAACTTAATGACACTCCCTCTCTGATTTGGACTCTGGTTATCAGCTCTCTTCTCTCTTTCTCATATCTCTTCTTTCTTTACCACTCGCTTCCTTCTTCCCTCCTATTTCCTCCTTCCCTCCCCCGCTCATCTCCTCTTTCACTCTTACCTTTTTCTCTTCCTCTCGCTTCCTTCCGAAGTTCGTTCTCGGGTTTCTCTTCGTAGTATCAGTTGAAAGGGGTTACTATTATCGATAAAATACCAAAACTACTCAGGATATTTATATGTTATAGGAAGTGAAGATTGGCAACGCTAAAAGTGAGCAATGTGGGAGTGGAAGCACTTCGAATCACGACTAAGAAATATATATGAATATTAATTTAGCACTTTGATCATGAAAAAGGAGTTCATTGGGTCTCGTTGGCATAAAATTCACTAAGATGCACATGCAACTGGAAACACAAAATTCTTCTGACGTTGTTGTCGAAGTTAGAATACGGTCATGTTTTGTTTACTTTTTTTTTTATCATCTTAGTTGGTTTGTGTGTGACATATTGTTCATCATCTATTTGTGTTTTGTAAAGTGAGTCCGTGTTTGCTACTGCTGCCTCCGTCGATCATGGATATGTATCTATGAAATATATTACTCGCTCTCCCCCGTGCACCCTGACAACACACACACACACACACACACACACACACACACACACACACACACACACTCTTCCCCATCTCTCTCTCTTTTTTTCTTACACACACACACACACGAACACACACACACACACACACACACACACACACACACACACACACACACACACACACACACACACACACACTCTCTCTCTCTTCCCCATCTCTCTCTTTTTTTTTTTTTTTTCCTCTCATGCACCCTCTCCCCAACTCCTCCATCTCCCAAACATAAACATGGCTACTGTAGAGGTCGACCCCATAAATATCAGTCAGCGCCTCGCCTCTCCGTATCTGTCATCAGCGCTGGGGCCAACAATGGTGCGGGGGGAAGCTCACTTGGGATTCTTGGGTGACACTCGTGGTTTTTGCGTGTAGGTGGTGGTGGTGGTGGTGGGTGAGCTTGGGAAGAGGAAGGGAAAGGAAAGGAAGTGGGATGTTGGGGTCGAGAGCTAGATGCAGGTGGAGAGTAGAGATCGAGTGAGTATGAAGGAAAGATGCGAGCGAGCAAGCAAGGAAAACTGGAAGGAAATGTGTTACTAGTAAATAAGGAAAGTAGGAAATAAACAAGCAATGAAAGATGTAACAAAAGGATGGACGGGACGAAAGGAGGAAGGAAAGAACGGAGGTGAAGTCTGGGTGAAAGGAAAAGACAAAAAAGGAAGGATGAATGATAAAAAGGAAGTAAGCAAACAATCAATCAGACAAAAAATGAAAAGGAATGGAGGGGGGGAAGAGTTGGGGACAACATTATGAAGAGAAGAACAGAAGAAAGAAGAACTAGGAGAGAAACTGATGTATGCTGCATGTGGGAGGAGATGAGTAAGAGGACAGTAAGAGATAAGGGTACAAGGACAACACTGAGAGGCCCAAAAAGAGTAGCCTACCTGAAGGATGTCGAGTGCAGTCAGTCAGTCAGTCACCCCTCGAGCCCCGTCACCTTCACTTCAGTCAGTCAGTTACTCCAAATTATATTCCCTTCACTATGATTGCATGTTTTTTTTTTTAGACTATTTCAAACAGCAGTTAAATTACATCCCCCTGCACTGTTTCTGAATATCTTTATGTGTTACCAAGGGCAATAAAACACCCCAAATTAATTTTTCCTTCACTCTGATTACAAGTTTTTCAGGATTGTTTTCTATTGTAGTCAGTCACCTCAAGTTTTAAATCCTTCACTCTGATGACAAGTACCGTATTTTTAAGTGTAGTCTGACTGAGTGTTACCTTGGTTCTGGTTCGCACAACTCTGCTTAATTATACATAGTGAAGTGAGAGTGTGTTTGATAGGAATTGTGACGAGTGAAATGTACTGTATGTAACTGGGAATATGATTGGTAAAGTAAAATTTTATATGTATATAATTATATAAATAGCATGTTTTGAGGATTGTAATCGGTTATGTTAAGCTGTACAGTATGTGACTTATAGTATTGTGATAGATGAAGTGAAGGTACTGTACATTGTATGAAAAGGAGAATATGACTGGTGCAAAAGGCCATACTGTATATGGCACTTATGATTAGTGAAGAAGACTGGCTTAACGTAAATATAAACAAAACGAAATTGGTTTATACTGGCTATGAAACCGAGACGATGGGGATATGAGGTTAACACAGCGGGATGGTACAGTACTCTCCCTTTCCCTTTCTCCCATTCCTTCACTCTTTCCTTTCTCCCATCCCAGTCCTTCCTCGTACCTTCCCCATCCCTTTCTCCCATTCATTCACTCTTTCCCTTCTCCCATCCCAGTCCTTCCTCATCCCTTTCTTCACTCTTTCCATTCTCCCATCCCAGTCCTTCCTCGTACCTTCCCCATCCCTTATCTCAGACACATCCCTTCCCCCATTCCTATCCTTTCACCTCAGTTTTATTCCTCCCCCTTTCTGTCCCTTTATCCCCCCAGCCTCACCCCTGCCCCCATCCCTATCCCTTCACGCGGTTTTATCCCTCTTTCCACCCCTCCTCCTCCTCCTCCTCCTCCAACACATCCTTTGTTCTTCCCTGCTATATATCTGAGTACCTTGCTGTCGTAGTTCTTGTCCCACCTTTCTTCCTCTCCCTCTCTCTCTCTCTCTCTCTCTCCTCCTACAACCTGCCTGCTATACCCCTCCTTGCTCTCTCCCTCTCTCCCCCCCCCCACTACTTATCCCAGCCTTCCCCCCTCTTCTACAACCTTCTGTCTCCCCATTCATACCCCCTTACCTCTCCCCTCTCCCTCCCTTATCTTCACCCCCTACTCACCCTCTCTAGCTCTCTTTCTTTCCCTCTCCGTATATCTTCGCCTTCCCCCTCTTCTCCTACCCTTTATATTTTTTCTCCTTCCTCTTTATCCCTCCCTCTTCTACAACCCTTCATCATCTCCCTCCTTAACTTTTTGTCATCTCTTGCTTCTTTGTGTCTTCTCGCCATTCTTTTCGTCAGCGTAATCTTGTTACAAGTGCTTTCAGTTGTTTTCCTTTTGCTTGCTTTCTTCCATGCAATTATTATTATTATTATTATTATTATTATTATTATTTGTTCTTTCAAGTGACGTCTTGTCTTTCCACCTCTCTCTTTCCTCTTCATGTTGTCTCCTTGTTCCCAGATGATATCCTGTCTTCACACCTTTCTATTTTTCCCTGTGATTCCTTTCCCTTGATCCCCTTCTCACATTCTCACAAACGTGATCCTCACACAAACCTTTCCTTTCTTTTTCAAATAAACTGTCCTCTTACTTTCATTACATTACTGGTACTTTGAAATCCTCGCTCTCTTCCTCCTCCTCTCCTCTTTTCCTCCTCCTCCTTCACCCTTCGTGCCCCTCCCACCCTGTTACCTGCGCCATATTTCCTCAGCGTGTAGGTCAGGAGATGGAGAGAGTGATTACAGGTGTGAACTACCTGTGTGGTGGTTGGGGAAGGTGGGGGTCACAGAAGGTGGCCGGTACTTGGGACTTCTCGAGGCTCTGTGAACAAACACCCTATTTTCTTCAGCCTCTGTCTTTCGTCCTCCATTCCAGGACCAAAGTTGCTCCGTTGAGACTGGCTTCAAATCCATTGAGAACAAATTAGTGAACGGATGAACGATAGTTTGATCTGAGCATGGAGGAATATGTTCCTCCTATTTGTCTGTTGTTCTAAGTTCATCATTCCATCAAGCAGCAGTTAGCGACATTTTGATATACAGGGTTTTTACATAGATATTAACGATGTTTTCAGTGTTATTGTTTGGTCACTTTCAGCTTATCTAATTAGCACCATGCTAATCGTTGAAACATTTGACGCATTTACTGCATACTATTTTAGGCACAAAATGAGAAACGTTATTTCATACTATCTCCAGATTTTTACATATAATACAAGTGAAGTGTTGAACATGGTCATAACACACAGCTAAGAAGAGTAGGTGTGAAATATTTGGCTCTAGTAATACCACACTCCGCCCAAATTCCTGGATATGATACATGTGTCAGAGGCTAATGGCTTCCTCCTCCTCCCTCGTTCGGCCTGTCTACGTAACTTTCCAAATGTTTTCCCATCTTCGCATTCTTCTTGGCCGATTCTTCTTCTTACTGTTATCCTTCATTGCATTCATAATAACATTGGCTGAAAATTCATTCAACTCACTATGTGTTCCACCTTTTTTATTGTCGGTAACTCCAGTACTATTTGTTATGTCCTTCCCTCTCTTCCTACTCTGTATTTTTTCTTTCATTCCCTCATTACCAAGTCTATCATTTATGTTCATTAGCTGTGACCCTCCTTTCCTCAACAATCTTTTGTTTTCTCACATTTTGTCATTTCTCTTAACCATTAAATTCTTGTTATACCTACTTTTCTCTTAATTACGTAACAACTCCCAAAAACTCCAAACTCCTTTTTACGTTGTAAGCTGTATTCATCATCATCCTTTTCCCTTCTATCTAATCTTTATCTATCTTTACCTACCTTATAAACCCTTCAACCTCCATCCCTTTTACCCTCGTTCCTCAACTCCCAGACCTTTCAGACCCCATTCTTTTTCCGAACTGAGCCCCTCCCCCCTTCCTTTTGACCATCTCAGTCCCTCTCATCTCCAATTTCTCGACCCCATCGGCTCTCTACAACGACCGGTGCGAGTGACCATCAGTGCAGGTGTCATTAGGGACAGTTCCGGGTCGTAAAGTGCAGTGTCGCGGCTGGGAAAAGGGGCAGTGACGAAAGGTGTTGCCTAGGTGTTAGTAGCTCGAGAGGTTAGTGGTTAAGAAAGGTGCGGAATGATGGTTGTAATTATCGTGGCCAGAATGGGAGTGATGATGACGTAGTGGATGTGCCAGGGGACTTGTGAGTGGTGGTGGTGGTGGTGGTAGTGGTAGTAGTGGTTGGGATTGAGACACTACTTTCATTACAACTCGTGGTAACTGGAGGCTTGTGGGTGTGGGTCTGCCGAGGGTCTGTCTGTGTCATAATCCCATTTGCTCCTCACATGATCTTTTTAAGTGTCCTGAAGTACTACCTTGTTGCTAAGGTCTTGATTATGACCAGCTGATTTATTGTGAATAATGTCTGGCCAACCGTCTCTCTTCCGGTCTTTGTTTTTGTTTCATATGATTTTTCATGTAATCACCATCTCTTTCTCGATGCACGAGAAGTAAATACTGTATTTATTTATTTATTATTATTATTATTATTATTTTAGGTCCCAGTGGTTGGATTACTTTCACTTATACTTTCCCGTTATTTTTTCAGCCTGGCCAGTCACAGGCTTTTCTTAATCTCCTTTTGTTTTAAGTTGTGTAGACTATGTATGTTGTTTTCATATAAATTGACCCTTGTCCTTGCAACTAAACTAGATACCTTTTATCCTTCTTTTATTGTTTAATTGATATGTTTATTTTCCGTTTTCATTTACATTAATCATTTTTAATTCTCCTTTTCTTAGTTCGTTTTAGATTAATTTATACCATTATTTTTTCAGCCCTGGCGCATATGATGAAACACCTGCAGGGCAAGTTCAGGGCCCTGGGAAACATCGGTGACGTCCTGATGAAGATGAAGAATTACGACGAGGCTGTCAAGGTATACCAGAAACAGCTGGTCCTTGCCAAGCAGTCAAGGGATAAGGTGCTGGAGGCTTCTGCTTACGGTGCCCTCGGTCTAGCACACAGACTCCTGAAATGCTTTGATAAGGCCCTAGGTTATCACACACAGGTAATTATTAATGGTGCACATATTGATAGAAGATTTGATTTATTAAACTACAAAGTTAGGTAGAAGTAGAAAAGCACTCTTGTTATATATATATATATATATATATATATATATATATATATATATATGTGTGTGTGTGTGTGTGTACGTGTGTGTGTGTACGTGTGTGTGTGTGTGTGTGTGTGTGTGTGTGTGTGTGTGTGTGATGCTAACATGATTAACTGACTGTACGTTATATTTTGAATTATATCCCTGGTAAAACTCATATTTTAACAAAAAAAATCCCTCTGTCAGTGTAGGTGCGGCGCTTAATATCAATTAATCAATCAATCTGTCCGTGTAGGAACTGACCATAAGACAAGAGATGGGGGACGTGAAAGGGGAATGCAAAGCTCATGGTCACCTGGGGGCAGTGCATATGTCCCTCGCCAACTACACTAATGCCATGAAATGCTACGAGGAGCAGTTGGAGCGTGCCAAAGAACTCAAGGTAAGTCATTAAGAATAACTTATTTCACTCCACTCTGATGTTTTGGGCTCTGTGTGTCCTTCCTGACAAGCGGCCCTCTGCGAGACCCATAACTTGAACTTGAACAAAGTAACCTTACGCTACTGAAAGTAGGAAATGGGCAAGACCCCTTTCCACAGAGTTTGCATATACTGTAATGGGAATATTTAGTACAATGGCTCCATACAAGGTCTAAAATGTTGTCATTATCATTGTTTTTTCCTTGCCTTGGATTTCAACCATAACAGTCATTAGCTATAATAACATTCTAATGAAGTCGTATGTTATAATATATATCATGCTTCCAGTTATGTGATTTTTGTTTGTTTGTTATCAAACATGTAACAAATCCTTTGACAATATTCCTTTTTTTTCAAACATTTTTCGAAATATATATTGCAGTACAATGTAGATTTTTCCATTATAGTATTCAGTATACAGTCCATGAGATAATATATAGACATCCTTTTCAAGGTCTTCACAAAGTTATAATAAATGACATATAGATTACTATGTATTAGTAATGATTCTGCATCCCCAAGTTACTGTTAGGGAATAATAAATTTACTCTTGGCAACTCAGGATGCAGCTCTAGAAGCCCAGGCATTTGGTAATCTTGGCATCGCACGACTGAATATGGGTCACTTTGAGGATGCTATTGGATACCTAGAACAGCAGCTGGCAACACTAGAGCAGCTCTCCACCACTACTGCTGTTATAGATAAAGGACGTGCATTTGGGAACCTTGGAGATTGTTATGATGCCCTCGGAGATTCAGAAGAAGCTATCAAGTGCCATGAACAGGTAAATCATTACTCTAGCATAGAACTACACCTCTTATGCATTGCTTCCAACATCAGAAATAGTAGACAGGGAGTGGTGTATGTAGTACTATAAAGTAGCATAATGGTGTTAAATAATGTTATATACTGCGTTACTCTGCTAGTTTTGTTCATTGTATTTCTTCATATATAATTAAAAAGGTATGGTATTAAAAGTTGTCATTGTATTTCCGCATATATTAAGAGGTATTAAAAGTTGTCATCATAATTAAATTTTATTTTCATAAGTTCTAAATGTGATCATTCCCAAATAAACAGCAAAGTCTTATATCTTCCATTCTTCTGCAGTACCTCGCTATTGCTCTCAAGACCAAGAGCCCTCGTGATCAAGAGAGAGCCTACCGTGGATTGGGCAGCTCACACCGCTGTATCGGTAACCTACAGCAGGCACTTGTCTGCTATGAAAAGAGGCTCGTTGTATCACACGAGCTTAACATTCCAGCTGCCAAGGGTTCTGCGTATGGGGAACTGGGCCACATTCACTCTTTGTTGGGAAACTTTGAACAGGCCATCTCGTGTATGGAACACCAGCACCAGATTGCCAGGTACTGTATGACCACAACAGACTCTTTCTAATTATATACTTTTTCAATCATATATTTCTTACTATCAAAGCACTTAAAGACATGGGAACATATTAATCAGTTAATTAGTGAACCATTTGTAGATTTACTGTACAATACTTGTAGTAATTGGCTCAAGGAAATAATAGCTCATTTGTCTGCAGTATATGTCATTAATAATCAGTACTGTATGGGTAAAAATATATATAGAGTATTACAATACATTGAGGTTCATTCATTGATGTAATCATAGTAGAACAAAATAAAATATAAGCTTTCTTTGAGACTGTGGTTATTGACATATGGTCAATAAATAATTGTGGAGCTCAAATTAGGCCAATATTATTTGTTATGCTGTAGGTTTATGGGTGACACTTAATAAAGAATGATGAATTATAAGCCAGGCCCCCACCACAGGGAACTGGGTGACAAGCTGTGCGAGGCTGAAGCAGCATGTGGACTGGGCACGGTGTATCAGCAGATGTGTGAGTACGCCACAGCACTCCGGTACCACCAGCTTGATCTCCGCATTGCTGAGGAATTGACCAACCCAGCCGAGCAGGGAAGAGCACATGGAAACATCAGTCTTGCATATGAGTCGCTCGGCAACTTTGAACAGGCAGTGACTCATGGTGAACAACATCTAAGCATTGCTGCTCAAATGAATGACAAGGTATGTTATTCCTCATCTTGATTATTATATCAAGTTGAAATTTTTGTTAGACTGCTATCAATTCATGTAATTCATGTATTACAATCATTTCTCATGTACAGCAATTCCACCATTTCATACAGGTAAACTACCATCAAATAATCCTTACTTTTGAAAATGTTTGTCCAGAATATAATAAAATAGTGTATCACTAGAGATTATATATTGAGGAGTGAGTGTAGGAGAATATTTTTCCAAGAATATACCTGTACAGTACTAAAGGAGCATGAACTGCATATACAGTATACAGTTCATACGAGCTGGGCAAATATAATAATAACATAATGGATGATGGGACTAATGATGGTAATGATAATGATAAAATTATATTACTGTAATATATTTTCAAGGATATCTATGTTTCAGGTGGCTAAAACCCTGGCATATGCATCACTGGGTCGTGTCCACCATGCTCTCGGGAACACCACACAGGCTGTGGCATACCTCCAGCAGGGCCTTCAGATCGCTGAGCAGTTAGGACGGCGGGAAGATGAAGCCAAAATTAGACACCGGCTGGGGATGGCATTATGGGGCCACGGGGACTTGGAAGCAGCACAAACACAGCTGGACCGCGCTGCCCACCTGCTTGACACGATACGCAGGGATGCCCGTGGCTCACAGGATTACCGATTGTCATTGTTTGACCTTCAGACTGCATCTTACCAGGCACTGCAGCGAGTCTTGGTGGGTCTGGGTCGTAATGAAGAAGCTCTCCTGGTAGCTGAGAGAGGGAGGACAAGGGCATTTGTAGACTTGCTGTTTGAACGTCAAGGAACCAGCACTGCCTCTCGGGCATCAAGGATAGAGGACTCGACGCCAGCCACAGTTGACCAGATTGTAGACATTGTAAACAGGCAGAAGGCCTCAGTTCTCTACTACAGTATTGCAGCTGGTTGTCTATATAGCTGGCTTATTGTGCCAAACAAAGGTAAGGAGTTCAGAATTAGTTAAAATGAATTTGTTATTATTGAAGAATTATAAAGTGCTTGTAACTGCATACTGTACTATACTAAATCCCAAACTAGACTTCTTCAGCATAGATGAAATTATGTGGCATAGTTGGAGAAATTAATACCTTCCAATCCCAAGTCCACGTTACCACAAGAGCTAAAAGTGGGGCCGCACCTTCCATGACACCAGTCCTAAAGGGACCATAAAGGGGGGAGGGAGTTTAGACTGCTGCATGCAAAGGGATAATGCACCCCCGTGTGCTGGTGGTCCATACAGCAGTGGGGAAAAAAAAAAAAAAAAAAAAAAAAAAAAAAAAAAAAAAAAAAAAAAAAAAAAAAAGCCTCCGGTCGCAGTACACCACACGTGGATTTTTATTAATCCATGTGGACAGATCTCGTCAAACCCAATAGAAAGTGACCAGATCCTACAACAATCTTTTTTCTAGACCTGTGGGGGATGGCTAGTATTCACAGAGAATAGAGTCAGCCCCCCTAGGCAGGCCTAATAAGGATATATACCAGTACTTGGCTGAATATGTTTGGCTGGCTGCAGGATATTGGCTGAGATGAACCAAGCACTGTATGCTGTACAATGTACTTTGAATACATCAATACATTAGCAATTATAAAGTTAACTGAATTGTTGAAGCCCAAACATCCAAGGTCTCATGTGAATTATTGAGCATAGGAATGGTTAATACTTCCTTGTCAGTAGCAGATGGTAAAGTGTAAAGTATTGTAAGCAAATAGCTGTATTGTAAATACAGTACCTGTACAGGTACTCTCATAATTGAAATAGAATTTTGAGTGCAATATCGGGCTGTGTTTTGCAGAAATAGAATTTTGAGTAGTACAGTGAGCTGTGCACCAGGAAATTAATTGGCTATGCAATAATTTTTCTTGCTTAAGTCCCTTGATGGTAAATATTGCAAATTTTATAGTTAACAATTTTGCATTTTGTTTCTCTCAGGTATCGTCAAGTTCCATGAAGTGAGTGTGAGTGAGGTGGAAGCAGAGCGGGAAGGTGACTGTGGTGAAGACACGGCAGGCACCTCAGGATCACTGTTGGAACACTACATTCAGTCTGTCCGTGATGCCCTTGGGGTGGAGTGTGGTGCCAATGTGACTCGTGGTGGTATTGCCAGTGAGACCGAAAGTGAGGCTGGAGATATGTGGAATGCTCACCTGGAGGAACTGGGAGATAAGCTGAACCACGAGGCTGATCGGACTGGTTTCCTGAGAATGGTCAATCGTAACCATTTGTTTAACTCCTCCAATTACTCACTCTCCTCACTCTTTTCCCTCGGGTCAGTGAGTGGGTCCATTGCCTCGGGTCCTGCCTCACGTCCCGGATCGACTCGCTCCAGAAGGGTCACCTGGCAAGGCCCCTCCTGTCTGCGGTCCCTCTACGAGCTGCTCATCGCGCCTATGGAGGACCATCTACCCGAGGCTGGAGTTTCACGAGAGCTAATGTTGGTGCTGGAGGGTGACCTTTACCTGGTCCCCTTCCCAGTCCTCAAGGGCACCAACTGCAATGATTACTTGTGTGAACGTTATTCCCTCCTTGTTGTGCCTTCTATTAGTGCTTTAAAAGTTAGTCAGAGGTCAAAGAACTCCAAACCAAGTGGTGAACAGACTTCAGCTCTTGTAATAGGCAACCCCAAATTACCCAGCACTGTGACTGAGCAGTGGGGCTGGGGAGACATTCCATATGCTGAACAGGAGGCAAATATAGTAGCTGAAATGCTCCAGACAAAAGCTCTCACGGGAGCCTGTGCCAATAAAGAAGCAATTTTAAGGCTAATATCACAGGTGGAATGCATCCATCTTGCATCACATGTGTCGTGGAAACTCTCTGCTGTAATTCTCTCACCTGGTGAGTTTGTGGAGTCGCGTGCATCAAAGCGGCTTTCACATTCATCTCAGCCTGAGGCTATCCATGAGCACCTGGATGATGAGGGCTCAGAGATTGCCTCCACCATTGACCTTCCAGCACTGTCAGAGTTTCTGCTGACAGCTGCTGACATCTTAAACTTAAAGTTGCGAGCCAAGCTGGTGGTTGTTTCTTCATGCCACACAAGAGACCACCACGGGCGAGCCAACAGTGATGGTGTGGTGGGACTAACTCGAGCACTCCTGGCTGCTGGGGCACAATGTGTCCTGGTGTCACTTTGGCCTGTCCCAGACACAGCAGTCAAAATACTCTTCAGAACATTTTATTCTTCATTACTACAGGTAAGCACAATATTTTTATCTTTATTTAGGCTATGTTGTCATAAACATTGATCTACATGTAATTTTTTGTCATTGTTGTTGAGTTAGGGAAAATCGCTATACAGTATAGTATATACTGTACAGTACAGTATAAATATTGGTGCTGGTATTGACGCAGTTGTCTGTTATGTACTGTATAAAAATTTATGTTTATGATTTTTTAACAGTTAACCATATTATGATTCAATCCTGGTCATTATTGGGGTATCACTTCTGAGGGAAGTTGGTATGATATTAATACACGCTGTTATAACAGCATTTAACAGACAAAGATATGTTTGTGTATTTGTCCTTTGAGTGACAGTATTCTCATTTGCATAAACTAGATTGCATTCTAAATATGATAATCCCTCACACAGTACATTTGAGTTGCTCGGGTATCAGTTGTATGTGTCTCATTCATAGGGTGCACGAGTCAGTCGAGCTTTGTCAGAGGCTCAGCAAACTGTCCAGACCACCAAGCACTTCGCTCATCCTGCTAACTGGGCTGGGTTCCTCTTGGTGGGTGCTGATGTCAAGCTGTCCAACAAGGTACAGTATATACTTTGGCTATATTAGTAATACCCATACTAATTCTTCGTTTCTGAAACATGTGCGATATTTAGTTACAGCTGTTCAATGCAGTATGTATTGTATTTAATTGAGTCATATGCAACAATAGTACAGTACAGTACAGTACAAGTACTGTAATTGTATTATTACACTCTTACTTTATAGACATAATGCTACATGTTCATATCATTATCTTGTGTATTATATTCTTGTGGCATTTTACTCACATTTTACATTTATCTTTTGTAGGTGGCTCTGATGGGGCAAGCTTTGTGTGAGCTATTGAAAACACCAGACAAGTGCCGGGATGCCCTTCGTGTAACCCTGCACCTGGTACGTATTCTTGAGCTACTCAAGCAACATTGTGCTTGAGATTGTTTCAATGAAGAAGAAAATCAGAACTTTCTTCTTCTTTTTTAATATGGCAGTCAATATGATAATACCTACTGTATTTGATGAAACCGCACCATCCACCGCAACACATGCAGCATGCTGATATAGGCTATGAACATTTAATATTCCATAAAAGAAAACTTGCTTTCTTTACCAGTAAAGAAAATAACACCCTTAAAATAAGTACAGTGCAACAACAGTATCCTATTCCTATGCAGGACAAATCATGAGTTAGCTAGGCAGTGATGGTGAGTAGTCTGCTGTTGCTGCAGACTTTTTACAGAATAATCATAGTGTACTGGTTATTACCATCAAACATTATATTTCCTGCATTTTTCCGTAAGTCCCAGCCCTATAAATATTATTGTATTGTAGGTGGAGAAGTCACTACAGAGGATTCACCGAGGTCATCGCAATGCCATGTACACCACCCAGAAGTCAATTGAGAACAAGGTGGGAAATGTGATGGGGTGGAAGGATCTGTTGATGAGTGTTGGCTTCAGGTTTGAGCCAGCTGCCAATGGTATCCCCAGCAGTGTGTTCTTCCCTCAGAGTGATCCCGGGGAGAGACTCACCCAGTGTTCAGCCAGCCTTCAAGCACTGCTAGGTGAGTAGCTATATGTTTAGGGTGTGTAAAGAGCTATATGTACTCATGCCAGCTATCTATACCAGGATTTGAACCTCTGACTGTGTGTGCAAACAGCCTGCCATTAAGCACTGGCCACCATGCCAATGGAGTCACATACAACATTATAGCAGCTAATGCACTGGGATACAGTTGTCAAAATAGATCATGTCCTATTTTATCTCCTTTTCCTTACCATTTTGTGAGGTGGAAGGGAGGAAGGAATAGAGATAGAAGGTAAAGATTGGCAGGAAAGAGAAGAGAAAGTAGTTTTGAAGCATATGTAATGGGTATAAATATGTGTAACTGTGATGGGATTTTATAGGAAACTTACCAATCAGCTTTTGATAAATGTTAGAATTTGCAGATTACACTATTTTCTGATGTTTTATGACCTCAATTGTATAGATGCAACAAGAAAGTACTGCACTGTTCTGCTTTTAACTGTTATTGCTACATTTATATATATATTTTTGTTATCCATATACATACTCATTATTAAGTCACTTTTTCGTCATGCCCCTACTTTCTTCCAAACCAGGGCTGTCCCAGACATCATTACAGGCAGTGTCCAAGCTGCTGGACTCACCAGAGTACGCAGAGGATGTAATCTCGGTGATGCGCAGCGTCATCACTCAGTTCACTGTCAAGGACCTGGAGAATGAATCAATTGAGGTGCCACTCCATGTCAAACTCTGGAGGGTTAATGGCTGCCATGAACTTCTCGCTTCTTTAGGTACGCTGGAGAACAAACTCTTATAGCATATAAATGATCTTGCTTTATATGTTCACGGTAAACTGGAGACTTATTGATTCCTGCATACTATTATTTTTGAGGCCCCTATTTAAGAGTATTCAAACTAAGCAAGTGACCAAATATTCATTCATTGATTATCAATTTAAACAAAGTTAACTCGTACTGTATTAAGCAACCCTCCACACAAGGTGGCTCAAATCTGGGAACACCCCCAAGTAAGCATGTGTGCCTCATTTGAAAACTAACATAGCTAGTGGTGATGATAGAACGTGATTGTGATAGAGTGTGGTGGTGGATGAGTTGGATACTATAAGGTGTTCTGGGATATTGTCACCGAGGAAGAGGACAAGAGGCTACAAACTGCTGATCATCAGTAGCTTCACTCACAGCCTTGGATTCCCACCCCTTCTCTGTACCCTTGTAGACTTATTAAATAACACTGCACTTTATATTGCAGAATTCTTAATGTCTAATGAGCTCATTTGTCCGCTAAATTTTTGCTTAACTCATAAAGACAAAAATTCCACAACTTGCTTTTGGCCCAGCTGCAAATCAGGGTTGATTTTTCAACTTTCCCCAATGCAAACTTTTGCTATTTGGTAACAAGGCCCTGCAATGCATCACAGGTATTTGTTTGCTTCCACAGCCTGACTTTGTGCAATTTTAAGTAATATAGTTATATTATCTACTCAACAGGATTTGACCTAATGGATGTTGGTTGTGATGAGGTGACACTTCGCACTGGGAAGCAGGCTAACAAGCGGAACATTCAGTTTGCTCACCAGGCACTCCTTGCTCTTTTTGGTAAGAATGGCAGACAATGTATGACCTCAGTCAAACATTGACTAGGGTACTGTAGTATACTGTACATATCACTAACTCTAGACTTAATATTGTAGAATTGGGTCTGGTAACATGACACCTTACAGTACAATATTGCACTTCTGTAGTTGACTTAATATTATAGTTTAACACTAGCCCACAAAACATGTCAACATGAGGTGGCGTTGAAGCATAACAGAGACAGTCCACACACACTAAGAGCTGGCTACAAATTGTGGTGAGAAGGACTTGTGTCTGCAATAATTGCTGAACACCGCTGCATTTTGCAGACTAGTACAGTACTTCGTAATATATGAGGATCGTTTGTTTTTTAAGCTTGGTGATACATTAAATCCAAAATCTGGTATATTGAGGTCTGATATTTGCAGGACTTACATAATTATAGGATAGAGATATTGATGGTAAAGGTTATATTATTTCCATGGATATATTTGTTATGTCACTAGAACTGACCCAATATAACAACTGTTGAAGAAATATTAATTAGCAACCAAGCTCTGGATAGTCATGCTCATAGCATCTTGCAATTCTCTTCCTGCAGACACACAAGATGCCCCTAAGAGTTTGAGTGTTGACTCCAGCAGTAGTCTGGAGTCCCTTGTCAGCTCTGATGATGAAGACGAGTCCGTGGCAGCTCCTCCTCCTCCTCCTCCCCCATCACAGCCACTCCTGCCTCACCGCACAGCACCTCTCCTGCTTGGTCGTGGAGCATTCTCTAGCTATGTAAGGAACCGTGGAGAACCTGATGGGGCTAGGGCGTCCACCAGTGAGCAGAAGGGAAGGGAGAGTGATGCAGCCTTCACTCCATCACCTGTTGACCCTGTAGCAAAATACTCCCAAGCCTTTCGAGCCGCTCACGGGCCCCCAAGTGATACCGGATCCCCTCAGCCTTCCCCTCGTCTCTCTCTAACACTCGCTCACCAAAACAAGATTAGATCAATGTACACTTCTGCCTCTCCAGCCAGTGACGGGGGTGGCAAGCGACCAGATAGTTCAAGCAGCACGAGTAGCATGACAGACTGGGAAAGTGGTCAGGCCACAGTACGGCGTCAGCCACTGGCTAAACCAATTATTGCCTCTAAACCGCCTGTAACAACCCACAGTCGTGTCAGTGATGTTAGTGCAGGGTTCATGCGTCCTCAGTATGTCACTATTAATAAAAGTAATTCTCAAGCATCTTCAGGTTTTGAATCGCAGAGCTCGGATTCAGATTTTGGACCAAGAAGAACAGGCACAGTTAGAAGTGTGTACACTACTGTTGGTAGTGCTGCTACCCTCAAGCTCAGTAAAAGTGCCAACATGGACACATTAGACCGCCTTAGTGTTAGAACGGAAGTTGGCAGACCATCCCTTGGTGGGGCACGAGGTCGGCGAGACAGGAGCAGTGAACGGGAACTATCAGCAGAAGCAGCTGAGGTTCAAGCCTCCACTTCAGGCGCCCCTGGCACGTCAAATCCAACCTCAGAAGTCAGTGAGCCACGACCAGTTGTCCAGGCAAGGAAAATGCCAGATGTGCAGCTCGACTCTTCAATTGGCAAACTTTTACGTCCCCGCACCAACCATGCAGCAACTATCCATGAAAATGACTCTTTGTACAACTATCGATCTGGGGATGAAATGTCCATGAAGATGAGTCATATGGGTCACAAGAGTATCCAAGACCATATTATTGCAACTCAAATGTCCCGACTTAACAGAGAAATGCCCATTAGTGATGTTTACCATGAAAGAAACTTAGGGTTAGGCCTGGCTCCTCCTCTCTCAAAGCTTCTTATGTCTGCTGCACAACCAATTGTTGGAGCAGATCATGCTGATACTGAAAGCAAGTCAGCATCAGAAGACAGTTTTGGAAATTTTGACAAATTATCACTGGCCGACGATAATCAGCTGGCTCTACCACCAAAGCCAGATTTCAAACCTAAGCCTCCACCAATTCCACCTAAGAGATTTGGGCCAAAACCTTGGGTATCTGCCCATCCTCAAGTACCAAACATGGGAGTAAGCCTTGACACAACAGCAGGCTTACCTCAAGCTACTGTGGTGTCAGAACTCAGCAGGCGTGATGAGGGTGATGGCCGTTCTATGACAGATTCTCACTACTCGGGCTACTCTCCATCTCGTAATAATGGCAGTGGCAAGCCTGGAGATCTCAGTGGACCTATACCTTCTTCCTCTCAAAGTCGTGGATACTATGACCTGAAAGCAGGCACAGGTGTTGGCAGTGCTGAGAGAGAGCAAGACACATTGCCAACTACCGGGATGTCAGGAATGTCATCACGGCCTGATGAACCTCTCCATCACACTGTAGCTGAGCTCAATACTTACACTGCCTTTAATCCTGCTTATGAACATGATGAGCCAATGTCTGTAGGATCTGTAGGAGCACGCATTGGGTCCTCCGAGATTGCTGAGTATATGGAGCAGCTCCTAGGTACAACTGATCCATCGGAAAATGATCAGTCAGATGAAGCATCGGAAGTGAAGACAAAAACTTGTAAACGTCCTGGGAAACACCCATCTGCGTGGAGCAAAGCAAAAACCCATAAACAATTCTCTCACCATCCACAGCAGTCTTCATCGTGCTAGCACTTATTGCCTCATGTTGGGCAGAGGTCTTGGATAGTATATAAGTAAGAACAATTGTTTTGAAGTGCCAGTACCCTGCTCAGCATACTGTATCCCTCTGTACATAGTGTATTTGTGTATGTGAATGTAGACCTTTTCTGGGAGATGCCTGAAAGCATCACCATCATTATATATGCCAAGTAAGTGTGCCAAGTGAGTGATGCCATATCATGGGTTTGGGAGACAAAGACCCTGAGGGACATCCATCGGTGCCAAAGCATTACTTAATCTGTCCCCTGCAACATATGTCCTCCCACACAAATTCAGACAAAAACAAAGCAAAGTGGTGCATGTTATCAAGGTTCATTCAGTAGCTTAGTAACTGTACTTCTGAAAAATTGAGTAACTGAATTTTTCTGTAAGAAACTGGAAATTTTCCATTACCATGTTGCAACTATTTTTTATTATTAGAGTATTTTAGTATATCCTTTGGAAACTACACTTTTACTCTGCATTTAATTATGTGAAATTGGTGTGAAGTAGAAAGTTATGGAGAATACTGTATTTATTTAGACTTTCCAAAATTTGTTATCTGTTACAGAGAGCAAGGGGTATGTCGGAAAGATTGACTTAGACACTGCAATAGTAGACCTAACAGGTTTGAGCTGAAAGATCTGCTCCATAAGATACACCACAGTGCTATAGGAAGTACTGTAATGAAAAACATTTGGTATTCTTCATATGCTCATCTTATGGCTGGTGGATTGTCTGGATCGAGTGTCTTACCAGTACAGTATGTCATACTGCATAGCCATCATTGGTCACAGGATATGAGTCAAGTGCTGCAGAATTACATTGATTTAACCTTTAAGCTTTTACTCATATGTATGGCTGATTAAATGTAAAATTATAATTTTAAATGAATATGGTAATGCCAAGCAAAAACACTATACTATACACTAAGTGTATAGAGGAGCAAAGATTGCAGGAATGTGACAGAAGCCATTGTGCTGCTTATACCACTAGTGCAGCATAAGGATATCCTATTTTCAAAAGAAATAATGGTGAAACTAATACAGTACAGTATCTTCTTTTCAGTGCATTTACTTTTGAAAATCTATTATATTCATTCACATTGTTACTGTGGCTGCAAATTACCACAGGAAGCTCCTTGTTACCATTTGTAGTACAAGCTGTGGTGCATCTAGGGAATGGCAAGTATGGCATGTGCCCCTGGGCCACTAAGCAGTTTCTATTAAAGTCAGGCAAGCCATTATCAGATAGTGAAAAATAATTTTCTTGAGGTGTAATCTGTCTTTAAATTATCACGGGTGACAAGTAGGCCTACCTGGACAGCCAGACTGTTAAACCATGTACTGTATTTGGTTAAAATATTGGACAGTGCTGGGAGCCATAATAACCACATACCTCACAATACCACTGCTCAAGGACAGCTGGCAGTAAAACCATTTTCTTGTGCAAACTAAGGAGGTAATCTTGAATTTTGTGCAAAATCTTGCTTGTCATAGAGGCTTCGCTTCGTATGAACACCCCTGAGTACAAGGTGGCCTATTAATTGCAGCAACATAAATGTGGTTGTGAGTATGGTACAGTACTGTATTGGTACATATGAGGCAGCTGAGTGATTGACAGTTGAATGGCTTTATTAAATAATTAAATAATTGTTTTTATTTTTTTATTTTTTTTTATTGCATACAACTTGAAATGTATGTGCATTGTTACTATCATGAAGAGTGTTTATATTTTGATAATGAGATGCATAGAAAACATATGACCTTGCAAGTGTGTACAGTACAGTACTGTATTTTTAGAACTGTTGAACCAGAGGACATATATTTTGTATTTTGCCTTTGCACATCATTACCCACATGTGTACGACTCCGTGTATAGCTACAAATGACCATGTAAAGTGTGATCGTGTACAATTGTTTATATGACTGTGTGCTTCATGTATGCATGTGTGTGTAGGAAAACAGTCTCGTGCTGTGCCACAAACACTGGTCGTGTTTTTCTGTATATTGTGATATATATTATATGATTATTGTAATATATCTTCATGTATTATATATAGAATTTTTCAGTCTTGCTTTTCATTATCCACGTTGTGACCTCCATCATCATTATGATTTAGTAAGTATATTTGGAGACCTGTTAATAATGTGTGCTTAACTCCTTTTTGTTTGTCTTTTTTCTGCATTACATGAAATTGTTTGGTTCGTCAAATCTGTTCAAGCCAAATCTGTACTACGCAATGTGTACAGTGCAGAATATATAGGGTGTTCGCTATGGGTTAAACGAATTACTGTAGTGCAGTACAGTATTTACTTATAGACATGGAGTGCTTTCCTCTGATGAAATAAAAACTTGTGTTGGTTAGATAAGAATTGCAAAAAATAATTTTGGAATCGGATCTTGCTTATAGGCTGCAGGATAAAGTTGGCAATAGATTCTTTTATGCACAATGTTTCATCAATTATATACTGTTAGATGGCTAGTTAGGCTATAGCAGAGCCAAGTTTATTAATTAACCCTAGATAGGTAACCTGGGGTCTAGTGCCCGATGCTTTTTTTTTTTTTTTTTCTATGTGCCACATGTTTTTACAAACGAAAATTCTTGTGTCTCCCATTACCTTCCTGACAGTGACTGAACTTCATTGCCATGGTATGGTTCTTTCCATATATCGCTCTTATTTCGAGCTATAGGCATATTGGGTATCTCAGACCCTACGTTACCAATCGTGTGATGATGTCGGGTATGTTAGACCCCTTGTGAAAACTCAGCCAGTGTTGCCACTTTCGACTCGGGCTCCACCCACAAAGGCAGCTCATTTCACCCACAAAAAATCCACAGATATTTATAGTATACCCACAAATGTTTGCATATTATTTACTGTAATCAGTAAACAGTTTACAAAGTTTTTGGACAAGTAATATAATTTTAACTCAGATACAGTGCATGGGTTCTGATGGTGTAATGGTTAGCACACTCGCCTCGCAAGCAAGAGATCCCAGGTCAGTGGAATTGTTGGGCAATTTACGCAGCCCCTTATGTCCCTGTTCACCTAGCAGTAAGTAGGTACCCGGCTGTAAGAGAAAGGATAGCAACCTCCTTCTAGGCTGGTGGAAGATGTGTTATTGTAACAAGATTTGACTGCCTTAATGACCAACACCATGAGTCGATAGGCATAAAGCCCTAAATCTTACAGGAAAAAAAAAAAAGGAGGAGTTGCATGCAAGCACTCATGGAAATTTCTGGATGTATTTAGAATATTTCAGAATGTTTTTTAGCTCCTTATGAATAAGTCCCAGCTTGCTGCTGCAGTCTGTCTCATTGCTTAGTTATGAAGAATTAATTAACAGTTTTTATTCCCCCCCAGCCTACGTACCGAGTTACATGACCTAATATATTGCCTAGTTTGGGTGGAATTCCAATGATAATATTTCCGGAACGCGTCAATATATGCATGAATTTATTTACTACATATATGGCTCCCTGATTGTCTCGTTGTATACGATGGTGTGGTACCGGTACGATGGCTCCATGGACAAACAACAGAGCCGTTATACAGTACCACACCATCGTATACACACACGCACACACCTATAAGGAAGGAGCTTGTTTGTTTCGTGGATTGGTGAGGAGGAATCAGAAACCTCCAATTTCCATACACGATCACAGGGTCCTTTAAGGGGAAATGTGGATGAATTGGAAGGCTACTGATTCCTCCAAATTATACCAGAACACACACACACACACAGAGACACGCTCAATGGTACTAATAAGGGATCTGTTGTCTCGTGGCATAGTTTGGAGGAATCACACACCTTCAAACTCACAAACAGTAGTAATCTCACGGTTAATGTTGATAAAGTCTACGGTCATTGCTACCCACGTTTCAGTATGTTAGTAAATATTGAAGGAAGATGAATGAGAAAAACCTGATAGGGAGGGCAGTGCCACCCTTTGCCCTCCCATTATGGATGAGCCTGTTTATGCTCATGAAAATCGAACCCATTCACCTAACGTTAGCCCACACTTTTTATGACATGTTTCATTGTTTCCCGATTTGCAATTAAAAGTAAAAATGAACATTATACAAATTTTCATCATACCTTTGAATCTGGAATCATTTGGTAAATATTGAAAGAATTACCGTTATTACGTACGGTTTTTCTACCTTCATTACCCACTTATTTAGACCATTCTAAGACTATTTTCTTCTATGGCATTTCCTCTGCAAATGCCCCATTTCCAAAATAGGGCATATTCAAATGGGGCATTTTGAAATTAGCCTGACCTAACCTAACCTAGACCGCATCAGACTACCGGGACCTAACTTGGGCAAACTACCGGGACCTAACCTGGGCAAACTACCGGGAAATAACCATGATAAAGTACAGGAAATGACCGGGGCAAAATACTGGGACCTAGCCGGATCTGGCAACACTGCTACAAAACGGTAATTCTTTCAATAAATACCAATCATTTTCCCACGCAGAACGGTACCTCTGACTATATTTCTTCTCATTCATGACACTGATGTCAGCCACTGCATGTGAACAGGTATGAGTAGTATGCCCACAGATCTTGTATAGAAAACCGAGATGCTGTGAGACTGCTGAGGGCTGACTCTGAGGCACAGTCGGTGAGAGACGTTCAATCTGTTGGAAGGGATGGGGGAGGGGAAGCGAAACGTATGGGAAGGAAACGCGTCGAAAAGACTGGTGCAATGAACATAATATTATTATGTGTTGTCGTCTTGGTTCGGGACACAACATTTGATAAAGCACAAAGGTTTTTTTCTACATAATTTCATTTTGTTGATTGCTTTTAGCATATCTATAACTTATTTTTCCACGAGAAATCCACAAAATATTAAATTCCCACAAAAGAATCCATGTACAGTTATATATCCACAAAAAAAAATCACAAATTCTGTGTTTAACTGTACTGTCCCACAAAGGGTTCCACAAAAGGTAATTTTATCCACAAATTTGTGGATAATATCCACGAAGTGGCAACACGTGAACTCGGCCAACTGTGATGATAGTATGCCATGAAAAACTCACTCCCCTTCCCTATAGTTGAAGGACTATGAGTCACACGACGACGACAAGACGTAAACAACAACATGGATCTTGTGGATGATGATGACCACTGCAGTTTGTGGCTGCATTGGCCCTTGCAACTAATATTTTTGAAGAAGAAAAGAGGAAAGACTACCGTAGGCTTGATTTGTTGTCCATGTTTGCATACAATGAAGACTACACGTGTACACGTCTCTACGGGATATAAACACAGTAAAATATAGACTTCTTATTTTCTACTTCAAATGTGTTTTTATTGTTATTCAAAAATATTTATATTGCAAAAATATTTTATGATATTAATCAACCCTTTTTTCTTAGAATTAATTTATATAAATAAATTATTTATTGACTTGGTTCTGCATACGCGGAACTGTCTTGCATTGGCTAGATATACATTCCATCTTTGTCCTACGAATACCGCCGCGGTTCCTCATTCACAGAACTTTGTTCCGCCAATCCCACTAAAACCTAGTACGCGGAGCTAGTGTGATAAACCCTTTAGAGTGCTCCGACTCCTCCAAAGTGTACCAGGAAACAGGGCCAGAGGATAAAAATGATGGTAGTCTAGCTGTTGTTTGGAATTGTTTAGAGGAATCGAGCAGTTGCCAACACCGTACGTACTTCATCCTTAATTAATTAAGCTCCTATGTGGCTGCCGACTGACCGCTGTTTTGTAGTGTCCAACAATGGCAAGTAAATAGCCAGATAATAATTTTCAATTACTCTATTTCTTTGTTTTTATGTTGATATTATATTAAAATCTAAATAGTCGTTACTGTGATTGCAAATATTTTATATATCGATGGGATATGTAAAAAATAGAAAAATTATAATAATAATAATTTGTTTCTAGAGCCAGTGTTCGAGGATGTGACGTCACGGTTTGCCCCCGGGGAGGGAGTCACGTGACCAATCACGTGACTCACTCCTCCCCGCGCGACGCCATGTTTGTTTTTTTCTTGTGCTCTTTTTATATTTTTTTATCGCTTGAATTTCCGTGCATCCGATGTTCTGTGCATTTCTCGAGCAAGGTAAATGAGATATGATATTATAAAGAGTAGAAGTATGTAAATTAAAATATGTCATAGTGCCTTAAATGATCCTATTAACTTGTAGATAGCTAGCTATTTCAACCGTGATTATAGACGCAAAATTGGCTGTTAATGTTTTCCCCCCAACACGTACTGTACACTGCCACACCATAACCTTAATTAATTTCTACACCTTACTGACGACATGTTTCTTGACGTATATATAGTTTGTAGGAAACACCATGCAGTAGCCAATAATGTTCACACTGGACCATATTCAGGAACATAGATAACAGAGCCATCGTATCGGTACCACGCCATCGTCAACACCATGGTTATTTTTGCATAAGGCTTTATCTATATCACGGGTATATGTCATGTCCCTTTCGAAGCCTGATGGTGATTGGTTGGGATGAATGCGAATGATTGGGAGGGCGTGATGGTTGCTTGCTCTGTCTGAATGTGGGCGATTGATTGATATTAATTGCAGCAACAGCGAGGTCATATGGCGCCCGAAGAGTAAGTTGATTGAGAGGTGGGACAGAATGAATGTGGGGGAGTAGAGATTGGGAAAGTTAGGGAGTGATTGGGAATGGATGGGTAGATTGGAATGGATTATAAGTCGAATAGGTGGTGATACTGATGTGATAGGAATGGAATAGGGAGTGTTTGTAATGGTAGTGACGTTTAAGTGATTGGAATTGCTAGAATGGGGTAGTGAAGGTGAAATGATTGGCTAAGTATAGGAGAGGGATGATGATTGGAATGAAGGTGGTGAAGGTGTAGTGATTGGGATTGGGTTATGGGGACGTACGTAACACAGTCAACTCCCTCCTAACTAATGGGACAAACAAATTTACCTTAATGTCCCTATAAATGGAACCAGTCACATTTGGGGCGAGTTATGGTGCCTCCTTGATTAATACCTGGTTAGTCGTGTTGAGAGAGAGGGGGAGAGAGAGAGAGTGTGTGTGTGTGTGTGTGTTGGGTACTTATTTCTTCGTCTTTACTTTTTTTCAAGGTACACTTTGAAATATCAATGTGTGGTATCCTTATTAATAGAATTATTCCTAGAACAAAATAGAAATTGAGTGAAAATTTAATTTCCATGAGTCATGTAATCCCTGTGTCGTGTGACAAGGAGTGAATCCCCGCCCATCCCGGTCCGTCGAATGAAAATGTTTACATCGGCCGTTTTGTCGGTGTGTGGTAATAATTTAGGGTGACCGTTTTGTCGGTGTGTGGTAATAATTTAGGGTGACATCATGAGATGTGCTTCAAGCAGCCCGATCATTAACTCGCCAATACTTCTCTTTGTTTCCTTCAAGATAATACTTCATTCAGTGTGTTATGAATAATATTTACACAGTAAATTATTGTCATTTATACCATCCTGATTTAATAGACAGTTTATATCCAGCACAATTGCCTGACGAAGTTCGTTTAGACCTGACAGGGTGCAGGGTTGGGCCACAGAATTTGTAATAATGTAAACTATGAAATTTTACATGCTATGTTCAATATTTGCAATATAATTAACACCCATATAACTGGGCCAACATTACGTTATTTACGTACTGGAAAAAACACACAATCCGGATTTAACGAACTTCGTCAGGCAATTGTACAGTACCACCGCCTTAAAAAATTAGAGAGTAATGGAGAGGGAAGAACTAAGTGCGGCTCGAAGCCTCAAACAGTGTCAGATGGGATTCGAATGGTACGAAGCTCAACTCGAATGCTTACCCCCCAATCAGCTGAGCAGCTCCGTTCTACTCCACGTCGATTGAGTCAGTCGGTGACTCGGTGTGTCGGGTGTGATACGATAGGGAGTCAGGGATTAGACTCACTGCTAGAAGGTGGTGCTGCCCTGGCTAATCTCTGTCACTCGGTTATTTTGCCTCCTGTGTCCTTTCTCAAAGTGTCAGAAGTTTGGAGAGGAGGACACCTGCGAATATGAACCAAAGGATATTGTTTTACCCAACGAAAAGAAGTAAGTGCTCGTGTGACTAAACGATTGCCATCTTGTATAATTATATGTATGACTCACTTCAAAAGTACGGTATGTAACGTTATAGTAATATTTTTCATAGGGTAATTTGAAGGCTACACTGATTTCTCCAGACTGTCAGAAACCATACACAGCACCTGTAATGAAGGTTGACTATTTCTTGATACAGTTTGTAGGAATAATATAGCCGACAGCATTAGATATTTCTCACACTCCTATATCTGACTGCGAAAGCTCAAAAAACCGATCGTAGTTACTTTATCCACTGTTAAAAATTTAGGTTGTAATAAGAAGCCCGGGACCAACCACTAAGAATAAGGTGGTGGAGGTAATGGCTAGCCTAGTAGGGATAAACTGTGTAGAGGTGTCAAACCTAATGCTTTTCTTTGGAAGCGTTCCTCCTAACAAATTGATACCCACTCGTATGAGAAGGGAGTAACTGCTCTTTATCGCTTCTATTACACTGGCCCATAACAGATCAACAGGATTAAATACATAGTAATATGGTGGTAGCCTGAGTACTTTGTATCAGTGATTTTTTGCTATTTGTTCTATTTCATAGTATGTTTGTCACTGGGTTGTTTGCACATATTAATTAATCCTGTTTTTGTATGAGTAGGAACATGTGGAATATTGTTGTGTATTTGTCACTGTATGTACTTTATTTTAACTACTTGTATATTGTGTTCTTTTTTTTTCATGATCAATATCCTATTAAGATTTTATTCTACATGTATGACATAGTCTACTGCGGATCTAGCCTATTTAAATACGGTGGTTGCTTATCGAATTTAATTAGGCTCACATTAAAGCTGACGGCAAAGTATCTTTCTGCAGAGTGCGTATTGTTGAACGTGAATATAAACAATAGCTGTTATTTGGAAGTTTGGTATATACTGTATAGTGATTATAGTCTACTATGTCTTGTACACAACTCTCATTGTAAGTTTGTAACTCCAAAGTCGCTTGGAGCCAAGGATATTAGTGTAAAAGTGTAAATCAATATATGATTATTGTTAGTAATCTCCGCTTCTAAATAAGAGAAAATATATATGAATAGCTCTCAGTTATGAAGTGGCTGTCGAAAAAAGTTGAGGAAAGTTGACGGTGGAAAAATACTTGTAAAAACTTACGCACGGCCATGGAATATTCAGAACAATTAAGACCAAAGTTCCGGAACGAAAAAGTATGTAATGGGTTCTCAAACGAAGGAAGAATTAAGGGAGACTTATGAGTGAGTGGTGAGTCGTACAGTATAGGAAAGCCTTTAAAATAGTATACTGAGTTAATTAAAGTACAGATTTATGGGGAGACTAATAATTGTAGTACACTCGACATAAGGGAGGAATGTGTTGTTGGTAAATTGATGGGCTAGTGTATCCTCCAAATCATACCACGAAACAGATCCCTTTATTAGTAACATTAGGGTCGTCTGTTTCCTGGTATAGTTAGAGGAATCAGTAACCCTTCAATTTACCAACAAGATATTACAACTACTCATCTATATACAAACCAATAAGACAGTGTTCTATTTTTTTCCCTATTTAAAATTTTCACCACAGACTCTGTTCTGTGTTTAGTGTTTTGCATTTGGTACTTTTTTAATTCCTTGTATATATTTTGACTTATAGGATGGCTTATCTTCAGAATATGTTGGTTAATTTAAACATCGTTCATTTTATTCCAGTCGGGATGATTTTCCCTAGATTCTAAATTTACTTCTGTATATTTTTTGCCTCTGAAAGATAGATAGATGGATAGATAGGTAGAAAGGTTGACATTAAAAATTAGTAGAACATCGTATATGCATATGAATGAAAAGATGATTTTATGTACAGTATATACAGTACAGCAAGACAACTATACGCAAATGAATAACTAGTGGAATGAAGTGTGCAGTCAGGATTATTGTTCGTCTATATAACTTCCCATCTTTACTTGCTTTGTCCGACTGTCTAGTGATGGCATGGACGGTCGTATAGCCCAAGATGGAAAGTTCTGGGTTATAGAGAGGGGAGGTGGGGTGACAGACGCGATGGCTGCATTGAAGCATAGTAATATCGTCATGAAGCATCGTAATAGTTATAATATCGTCATGAAACATCGTAATAGTTATAATATCGTCATGAAGCATCGTAATAGTTATAATATCGTCATGAAACATCGTAATAGTTATAATATCGTCATGAAGCATCGTAATAGTTATAATATCGTCATGAAGCATCGTAATAGTTATAATATCGTCATGAAGCATCGTAATAGTTAGAATATCATCATGAAACATCGTAATAGTTATAATATCGTCGTCTCACACCAACCAAACCCGGATATCCACGACTTGCCTCGCTCAGTGTCATGCGGACTGGTAGAAGGGGAAAAATACACACACACACACACACACACACACTAACCTCATTTTCACAGCGTGTTGAAGTCCGGACGAGTTACGAGGGAATATCATACAACTGGAATATCAAACGCCGTCATACGCTCTCAGCAACACTCTCCCACACATTCCTGCTTGGGTAATTGAAGCCATTAGCAAGAAGATGAGCTATTAGCGGGCTGGCGTACCATGAATTACGATAGTGGCCAAATGCGAAACACCCGTACTAAAGTATTGAGCGTAATACTCGATGATTGCTGCCCGTACAATATCGTCCACTCAGTCTGTTACGGAGGGGGTGAAAAAAAAAAAAAAATGTGTGTGTGTGTGGGGTGGGAGTGGGGGGGTTGGAGACGGCGAATGTGGGTATCATTATATTATGTACTATTTTTTGTTAAGCGGTAGGTGCATGATGTTGCCTGCAAACTGAACGCTACTGAGTAACACCAACTAGACATATCAAATAAAAATAAACGATTAAGGCTGTACAATCGCAACCCAAAATTTGTATCCTGGTCTTGTTGAAGTTTCGAATCATTTGACATACCAGTGAACCAATTACAACGCTTATCCTGTTTCATATTTGTTTGAGCTCGCTTAATATTCGATCAGGCTACTCGAAGCAAGCCTGGATACATATTTTGGATTGTGAGTGTACCGAGGCTGCATGTTATTTTTTTTTTTCTACAGTTTGGTTGACTACAGAATATCCCCCATTGAGAGGTGTGTGAATGGATACCGTAGGTGTGTGACTTTAAGCTTTCTTCTTATTTGTGCATGACCCTAGGCCAACAGACTTAACCTACGAATTTTGACCTCGTACATAGAACCAAAGGTATCTGGTGATTTTGTAGGATTTATCTTGTGTGTGTGTGTTGTAATGAGATTTTCATATTTTTGAATGTCAGCATATGTTCTTATACTCCTTATAGTAAAATCTTGGTAATTTTTAAGCAGGAATATACTTGTTGCAGAATAATATAAAAATATATGTATATTGATGATCAGTTATTAATACAGTAGTCGAATGGGGTAGCATTGCAAAAATATATTGATTAGTTACTCATACCTTAATGGCTTAATCGAATATAGCACGTACGCGAAAATTCTCAGCAACTATCATCAATTTAGCAAGTGTGGATATTGTAATTATGAGATATACTGCCAGAGCTGAATAGATATGGGTGACTATCCATTTACTAAATACAACATTGAGGATTTAGCAGCTTCCAGACTTGCAACAGTAGAAAAACCCTCCATAAGGGGATACTCTTCTTTTTTGGTGAATTGAAGCGCCTTAATTCCTCCAAAGTATACCAGGAAACAGGACGAGATTAACAAAAATAATGGTGGCCTGTTGCTTGAAATATTTTTTGATGAATCATTTGCTCCAGATTTACCAGCATGCACTGTACTACCCCCTAAGACTAAGTGAAGCTAATTGCCTACACCAATTTAAATGCGGGCCATGCACATCCTTATTGCGCGTCCCCTTGCAACAACTTTCATAACGAGCAAACAGAGCCACATGAATGCCTTCTTTTGAGCTGCATGGCAAACAGTCTCAGTGAATGCGTCTGGCTGGCTGGCTGGCTGGGAGGGAGGGTGCATGGGTGGGTGGGTTGCTGTCTTTGTTGTTGTACTGAGATGCGAGTAACATTATTTCTTTGCACAAAACGTACTTAAATTCCGTCCGTGACTGTAAGTTGAAGAGGATCCTATATAAGATTTTGTGGGTGGATAATATTATTATGTATATAGATGCTGCTGATTCCTCTAAACTTTATCTGTCATGTAATGTACTCCCTCAGTGTACATTATGCTGCCTGGCACATTTTGGGGGAATTGGTTGCATACAATTCACGAATATATTATAGCCTTATTATTATATCCTAGGCTAGACAGTATAGTGTATTATAGATGTATTATTAGGGTAGACAGTATAGTGTATTATAGATGTATTATTAGGGTATAGACAGTATAGTGTATTATAGATGTATTATTTGGGTATATGCTGTATTGTGTATTATGATAATTTTTTAATACTAGGGTAGACAGTATAGTGTATTATAGATATATTATTGGGATAAGCAATACAGTATATTATGCTATATAGGATAGACACTATAGTGTATTACAGATGTTTTGATTTGCCCAGGGGGGCTGACTTTATTCTCTGTGAATACTAGCCATCCCCTACAGGGCTAGAATAAAGATTGTTGTAGGATCTGGTCACTTTCTAGTGGATTTGACGAGGTCTGCCCACATGGATTAAAAATTCACTTGAGGTGTACTGCAACCGGAAGCTCTTTTATTTCACTGCTGCATGAACCGCCAGCACACGAGGGTGCATATCCCTTTGCATGCAACAGTCTAACCTTCCCTTTTATGGTCCCTTCAGGGCTGGTCTCATGGAAGGTGCGACCCCATTTGTAGCTCTTGTGGTAACGTGGACTTGGGCCCACAGCACTGGGTGTGGGATCAAAAATCTTCCCCCCCAATCTCCCTGGCGGTCGGATGCCCCCAGACTCCCTGGTCCAGTAAGCTCTGGTCCCATCTCCCTGTGATGTGCTTCGGTAGCCCAGGCATACAGGGCCAGCCCCTCCTTTATTTTAATTCGGCTTTGTGTTATATGAGAAGCGATTGAGAGCTTTGGTATTTATGAGAAAACGTGAATGGTTGTCTATATGCACAGTCTTTAGTTAAGGAAGGTTATCTATTTCATGTTCAACAGCTTAAAAATATAATATAGACATTTCCCCGCCAATTAAGTGTTTTATAATTAATTCCTACTATTCTCTCTCTCTCTCTCTCTCTCTCTCTCTCTCTCTCTCTCTCTCTCTCTCTCTCTCTCTCTCTCTCTCTCTCTCTCTCTCTCTCTCCCATTAATGAGCAGACATGTAGCGTTGCAGTCCTGTAAATCTATGATAATCGCTTTCCTATATTCATATTAAATGTTCCCACTCAGCTCGGCACGGGGCATCCATCCATCCATCCACTCGCCTCATCCACTTCATTCACTCGCCTCGTCCACCCTCCTCATCCATCCACTCGCCTCATCCATCCACTCGCCTCATCCATCCACTCGCCTCATCCATCCACTCGCCTCATCCATCCACTCGCCTCATCCACTTCATTCACTCGCCTCGTCCACCCTCCTCATCCATCCACTCGCCTCGTCCACCCTCCTCATCCATCCACTAGCCTCGTCCACCCTCCTCATCCATCCACTCGCCTCATCCATCCACTCGCTTTATCCATCCACTCGCTTTATCCATCCACTCGCTTTATCCATCCACTCACTTTATCCATCCAACTCATCCACTTGCCTTGATTATGCACTCTCTTCATCCATCCACTCGTTTCATCCATCCGCCTCATCCACTCGCCTCGATTATCCACTTCCCTCATCCACTCGCCTCAGTCACTCGCTTTATCCATTCTGCACATCCACACGCCTCGATTATCCACTCACCACATCCACCAGCCTCATCCTCCTGCATCATTCATCACTCCATCTCATTCATTCACATTCATCCACCCAGTTTTCCTCCATCCATGAACGTAAATCCACCAAATTCATCCATATCTATTCACTTTATACATCCACATTATCACCCTTATTCATTAAGATTTATTCACTTTATACATCTATATTAATTATCAACCTTATTCCATCCAGATGTATCCAATTTATTTACCTAGATTTATTTGATTTATTCATCGACATTAATTATCAACCTTATTCATCCATATTATTCACGTTACCCAATCATACATTTATTTATTTATTCACCATATTTGTGGTTATTGCCTTTTCCATGCTACGTATGCTACTGTAACCCAGCCTCAGGCCCATACATACATACACACACCCTTGAGTGATCCCTACATACATACACACACCCTTGAGTGATCCCTACATACATACACACACCCTTGAGTGATCCCTACATACATACATACACACACCCTTGAGTGATCCCTACATACATACACACACCCTTGAGTGGTCCCTACATACATACAGACACCCTTGAGTGATCCATACATACATACATACACCCTTGAGTGGTCCCTACATACATACATACACACACCCTTGAGTGATCCCTACATACATACATACATACACCCTTGAGTGGTCCCTACATACATACACACACACACCCTTGAGTGATCCCTACATACATACATACATACACCCTTGAGTGGTCCCTACATACATACATACACACACCCTTGAGTGATCCCTACATACATACATACACACACCCTTGAGTGGTCCCTACATACATACATACATACACCCTTGAGTGGTCCCTACATACATACATATATATATACACCCTTGTGTGGTACCTATACACATACATACCTATACATACATACATACATACACACACCCGTGAGCGGTACAGCGTGATTAATAACAATCATCCATATATTGGTAGCTAAAATAAATTGCTGGCTAATTATTTCACTTTCATAAAATTATGATATTATTGTTTTGAATAGTGAGTATCTGAATGAAGTAAATTATAGGATGGTACTCGAAAGTTTATTGTGTAACGAACAGAAGGACACTATGAAATGTATACAGGAATCACCTCAATGTGGATGATTAATTATTATTGACCACGACTGTACATACATACATACATACATACGAATACCCTTGAGTGGTCCCTAGATACATACACCCTCGAATGATACATACATACATACATACATACATGCACCCTTGAATGGTATAATATGATTGGTCATTGGTGTTTGTTTACTTCATCAACTCGTTCGACCTCGTTCGTTCACCTCATTTTTCCTAACTTATCCACTTTATTCACCTTGTTCTCCTCTATTTTCGTTCACCTCATTTTTCCTAATTCATGATTCACTTTATTCACCTTATTCTCCTTTCTCTATATTTACTTCTTTCCCCTTTCTTCACATTTTTACTTTTTTCCCCTCTTCCATCATTCACATCTCTCTTCTTTCTTCACATTGATCTCATTCTCCGCTTCCATCATGCATTTCATTCTCCTTATTCACCTCATCCACTGAAAATATCCTCATTCTGTCCCCTCATTCACCCAAGTCATTCTCATCATTATCACCATCGAATTATATAAAGAAATATTATAGTGGTTGTCCCTGAAATCCACATCGTGATATAATATAGAAGTAGTCCCTATAGTCCATGTCGTTTTCTTTGATAACTATTTCTATTCAGACCCCTTCGTTTTTCTACTGTCACTCTTCCATATTGCAGTCCTTAGTTTCCTGTGTTTTTAAGCGTCCCCCATTATTTTTATTGAGTCATTATTTTACGGATGGAAGTATAAATTTTCGATGACACTGAAAAAATTCTTAGTAGATAAAGTCAGGGAAAGTTTTCGTGAGCACCACCAACCATCAGTATATATATATATATATATATATATATATATATATATATATATATATATATATATATATATATATATATATATATATATATATATATATATATATATATATATATATATAGTGTATTCGCAAGCATCAGAAATTTACACGCACGAGGTGTAGTTAATAAATAAAATAAAAATAGAAATCTAAATCTTGACGAGTGGTATATTGCAATGTTGTATGTAAACCCTGTGAATACCTGACCTTGTGGAAGTATACAACTCTTGAATATTTGAAACCTTGACTGTCGCATTTTACAATAAAAGGGAGAGTTGAGCCAAAGACTTTAGGGAGTTGATATAAAGAATTGGCAGCACGAGAAAACTGTCAACGTGCATGGAAGCGCTCGTATGATGTTAATCTGGACGTATGCTTAAAAAATAGAACACACTCGTGAAATGTCATCATGAATACATTCGTTTCTCAAAATGTCAGCATAGAGGTGCTCGTAAAATAATTCAGAGCCTAATTATTTTACGATTTATTTCATTTCTTTCATGATTCATTTTGTCCAACTTTCTCTTCCTGTCGACCATCATTTGGTGAAAAACGTATTTTGATTGGCTGCTCTCTGTCCATCCCGTTAAATCCGCTTCTATACAAGGGAGGCCATTGTGGGGGTGGCTACCTTTTCCTCGTTAGCGCTGGGTTCATAGTAGTCAGGGGAAAAAATTGGGAAAATCCATCACGGAATCTCAAAATAAGAAAGGGAATTCTAGGGTTAGTCGTTACTTTTGGCGTCAGGGTTTGCAAGGATAAATTCAAGCTTTGGTTTTGGGCGACTTTTCATGAATAGTTTGAAAGAAGAGTATATACGGTAGTTTGAAAGAAGTGGGTCAGGCTATATATTTTAATTTCACTGATATATTGTGTTGGTTTGAAATGAGTACGATATTATTGTGCATAATTTAAGATAATTTTTTGAAAGGTTGGCTCATCACTTCTGATATATTATGTAGAACTGAAAGGAAGTGTTTTGAAGTTATTTCTTACCTCTGACACAGATCTGAAAAAAAAAAAAATTCATATTGCTTGTAGACTTGTGGGTTATATTGTCACATGCATCCACTTCCTATTATTGATGTACTTATATTGTGTTATGATAGTGAATGAGCGTTCACTAATGAGAATATTATTTTGTTCACCAGAAGAAAAATGACACTGAACCCTCTTTCAGATTTAGAAAGTATCACCTAACCTTTAATGTACAATTACGATAAAAGTTTTACTCGCTCTGACTAAAGTGAAATACCCTTCGTTTTATTTAAGACAGTGCAGGTAGTTCGTGCAGAACGAAAATTTATATACGAAAGTGCAAAGATAATCTTATTATTTTAAGCACGGATGTCTGTTCGTCTAACTTCCATGTGGTGTTCCTTATATCAAATGATTCAACGATTCAGTTTCCTTGCTTAAAATGTATATGCAGTTCCGATATTAAAAATGACTTCTGTTTGTGGGTATTTGTGATGTTAAATTGTCGTGCTCAAGGTGAATGGGACATATGTAAAGTTGATGACATAGGATCGATTTACTAAGAACAATTATGCCTGTAGTAAAAAAGGAAATATTCAAATCGTCATCCTTGTCATACAAAAAAAATTAATAATAATTATGAAATGTTAAAAAGGTCTGAAATGCAGATTCACTTGTCACACCAACCTGCCTTCAAATGGAGAATGAGATTCATCAATTCAGTGAAGCGCGAAGTCGGATGAAAAAATGAAACGAAGGAAACTAAAAAAAGAATCCCGAGTTGAGTTGAGCAGGGACAACGGTGTGTCAGCATCTGATTATTTTCATGTCTCCCAGGGCTCCGAGGGATGGGTGGGGGGGGGGGGGGGTGATCTCTCTCTCTCTCTCTCTCTCTCTCTCTCTCTCTCTCTCTCTCTCTCTCTCTCTCTCTCTCTCTCTCTCTCTCTCTCTCTCTCTCTCTCTCTCTCTCTCTCTCTCTCATTTCCTAGAGGGGGTAGGTGGGGATCTCTCTCTCTCTCTCTCTCTCTCTCTCTCTCTCTCTCTCTCTCTCTCTCTCTCTCTCTCTCTCTCTCACATTTCCTAGGATGTTCGCACGCTGTTTCTTTTTATATTGTTTTCCTACTTTACCGGACCCGTCATGGAGGCAAGTTGAAGGAAAATTATTTCTCCAAACTCTGCCATGAAACGCACGCCCTCAGTAAATACCCTACTTTGTGATACATTTTGGATGAATCGATGGCCTTTAGTTCGAAGAGAGCGTCACCTAATGAAACAAAATCTAACCTTCTGTGCCTTATTCTAAAGTGACCTAACGCTAACTAAACAAATCTATCAACCCTAATCGGAGCGAAGCAACCTGTCAAGGAATTATTGCAAAAGAAAACTGCTGTAAAAAATAGTGTTAATTAGGATAATAAGTTATTTTAATTGATAGTAAATACCTATACCATGGTAGGCTTTGCCAGGAGGTCGAATAGTCGAGTATGCAACAAGCTAGTCATCCAGTCTTCGCTCACCAGCTGTCACCCTGTTTAGCATTCACTTGGGCCAAGGGCACGTCAGTGTTGCTGGATAACCCACCATCAACAACAACAATATGGCCGACACACGGGCACACATTATCACTCATTCCCTCACTTTCTCTGTTTGTCTTTCTATGCTGTCTGTTTGTTTGTCTTATTTATTTCTCTTCCCCTGTTTCTACATATCTGTCTCTTCCTCCCGGTATGTGTTTGTCATTATCCTCTGTTTCTCAGTTTTCTTTCTATTTTCAACCTGTTTTTCACGTTATGTTAGTCAGGCCAGGTAAGGCTGCGTCACCTGATACAGTAACCATGATGCCAGAATTATCTTCAGGAAACTCTCTGATACAGTATTTAACACAGCTTGACACGATTGATTCTATACATATTAAGGGACCCTGTGATCATGTATAATGCTGGTGGCTTCTGATTCCTCCTGACTATGCCACGAAACAAGCTCTTTCAATGTAGGTGGTGTTTCGTGACAATGTTTGAAGGACTCACTAACCTCCAAAATTCTTACTATCGGTACATCACGTGGGTCCTTAATGAAATACGTGTGAGCCTTTCATTAAATGATGTTATATACAGTAGCAACATCACCTGATTGATTAATGTCATGCATGTAAGGTGGAAGAAAAGTTACGGTGTCAGGTGCACATATTAGCGAGAAAAAATGGGGTAGTAAGTTGCAGGTTGGCGGCAAGTTTAGCGATAACCCGGGGTACTGGTGCCAGGTGGTGCGAGGCGACACTTGCCAACCCTCTCCAACTTCAACTCCGGGATATCAAACTTGGTGAAGAGTAGCTTGAAGGGCCCCATGTTATACTCACATACAGTATGCCGCTCTAAGGTGACTATAAAGTCCTTGAGTATATGTTGAGCCTGTATACCCTACATGAAAGAAAGGCACAATCTTGCTTCTTTTTTCCCTTTCAAAACTACTTCATCCTTTTCCTAACAACGTCGTTATATTCTTGGGTCAAAATCACTTCATCTTATCTTCTTTCTCTTTCTAAACCACGTCGTCCTATTTCTCCCTCTAAGCCACTTCGTACCTCAAGAACACGTACGGTACAATCTTTAATTATTGCCACTGATACTCTCATTTAAGCCACCACGTCCCACAGATAGATAGGGTTCACTAAGCCTCCACCTTCAGGCAGTACCTTTCTAATCCATCCTATCAAAGCCCATTCTCTAACCCACCACTACCAAGGCTTTTCACAGACCTACCATCCATATCTACCGTTCTCTAATCTAAGCCACCGTGCACCTTCTAAGCCTTCCTTTCAAAAGCCCCCTCCCCCCCCCCCCCTCTCTCTCTCTCTAAGCCACAGAGTCCAGGCCTCCTCTAAGACCCTGAGTAAGTTGCGTCTCTCCTCTGGTAACAAGTTTTGGCCGAGCTTGGCGTTTGAGAGACTGGGCTTCCATGTGGATTTTCTGCCTCGGTTTATGTTCCTCCTCTCCTGCTCGTAAGGGAGACTGGAGGGAAGGAAACGGGTGAGAAATAGGAGGGAAGGAAACGGGTGAGAAATAGGAGGGAAGGAAACGGGTGAGAAATAGGAGGGAAGGAAACGGGTGAGAAATAGGAGGGAAGGGAACGGGTGAGAAATAGGAGGGAAGGAAACGGGTGAGAAATAGGAGGGAAGGAAACGGGTGAGAAATAGGAGGGAAGGAAACGGGTGAGAAATAGGAGGGAAGGGAACGGGTGAGAAATAGGAGGGAAGGGAACGGGTGAGAAATAGGAGGGAAGGGAACGGGTGAGAAATAGGAGGGAAGGAAACGGGTGAGAAATAGGAGGGAAGGAAACGGGTGAGAAATAGGAGGGAAAGGAACGGGTGAGAAATAGGAGGGAAGGGAAGAGGAAGGATGAGATGGAGAGGAAGTGGTGTGAAGCATAGCCTATAATTTATATCAGTGCTCTCATTTAACTTCTTGCGTTTATTGGTAAATGTATTGCAATCCAAAGCAAACTTTACCAAAACATTTGCTCAAGTACATATTTGCAACTCATGTACTGGAATGTAGGTGAAACATGTAACTAATGTATAATTATTACTTAGAAGGGAATTAAACTGTCGCTAGGATAAACACACACACACACACACACACACACACACACGCACGCATATTAAATGGGGTGGCAAGAGTCAAGCTGTGAGGAGTTTCAACACCTCTTCCCACCTCTTGTATTTTCTTGTATCTTGTCGTCTCCTCTTGTATCTTGTTTTAATGCTTCCTTTTGCTTTACTTCTCCTTCGCCTTTTTTCTGGTTTGCACGTATCTTCCTTTTCGTTATTCTCTCTCATCAACATTGCCTTATACGTCTGTCACCTTCTCCCTCGTCCTACAGGCAGGGTGTTACAAGCCAAGGGTGGTCTTCTTTCATCCTCAAGTCAAATCTCATCACCATTATCCCTATAACATTCTTCTTCTTTTCTCTCTCTCTCTCTCTCTCTCTCTCTCTCTCTCTCTCTCTCTCTCTCTCTCTCTCTCTCTCTCTCTCTCTCTTTAATCACACACACACGTTTATCTCTGATCTCTTTTCTCCACTTCCAACAACACCACTAACACCTTAATTATGGACTTACCAAGGGAAGCTATATTTACACCTCACTTCAACATAATTTTCAAGCATTACTCTCTCTAACGTGTAATTCCCAGAGGACCGTATTCCGAGTCACACCTAAAGTAAATAGGGACTGGAATGGACTTTTGGTACTTTGGAGCACATTGATTCCTCCAAACCATGTCAGGAAACAGGACCAAATGGACAAAAATAATGGCGTCCTGTTGCCTGGAATTTGTAGAGGAATAAGTTACTCCAAAGTTACCAACAGTGTACTATGTATATATCCCCTTAATTAATTAGATGCTTTCGGTGGACTGGATGCTGTTCATTCCTCTAAACTGCGACATAAAATAAATCCCTCTACGTGTTTACTGAGGCTGTGCGTTTCTTAATACAAGTTGGAGAAATCTGAACCCTTCATATTGCCGATAACATCTCGTCCAGTTTGCACCGTCAGAGCGAACCATCCGAATGACGCGAATGAATGGTTACTGTGTGGGAAATGTTGGGGATACTAATCTCAAAACTTTGCTGCAAAAAAGATTACACATACTCTACTTGTATCCTGATGCACTTGTTTGCTTCCTAGGTTCCACTGGAGGAATCTGAAGCCTTCTATTTCGCCCACAACAAACAGATGAGCACCTTATCACCCCCATATTCGTTACTCGGAACTCTGACGTCTGAATGGCTTCTTCTGAACGAGACCCCTCAGACTTTCACAATTACTGAATCTCGCCCAAAATTCACCAGACGACATAATAATGTGATCATCACCAATATGACGCCAGCCAGGGTTTCCACGGGGAGAAAAACTAATTAAGATATATTTTGCTGCAGAGACTGAAAGCGTTGACTAGATATACGTATGAAATTTATTGTCGCGAACTCAAAATTGAATTGTTTTTCTTGTATTTTTTTATATGTATATTTTTTTCATCTCAACCTTGGGACTGTAGATTGCCTCGCCATTTGGCCTATAATTATGTGCTGCAAGTCAGTGTTGGTGGCAAGGATGATGTTGATGGGAGGGATAAAAGAACGATGCTTGTGACTAACCACACAGGAAGGGTCCACCCAAACTGATGTAAGGCGTAAAGAATAAACAGATAATTATTTTTATGATCATGACCCTAGAATCACATAATCTTCATCTGAGACGGAAACCCTTTTAAATAATCCGACACTTTGCACTTTATTAAATATCTCGGAGAATGATAGACAGAGAAATTAATTAAAAGTCTTTCCTGGAACTATACCGTTGTTGACATTGTAGATTAGTGTTACTAATATTTTTTTTTATAGGAAATATAAATTAATTAGGGGATCTGAAATCTGCTGATATACAAACCATTACGATACCTGAAAACTACTAAATCCTTCTTCTAACTTTCATAAAACATCGCTTAGACTTAGGAAGTATATTTCGTGGTGCAGATGAAAGGGATCATTATTTTCTTATACCTCGGTGCCGATACATGTACAGACTATAGACATCGTTGCTCAGTTAGATCGGATATATATTTTTACGTACGTGTTGAAATACAGACAGGTGGGTAAGAACTAGTGACTGTAACTATATCTACTTCACTAAGGAGTATTGGAGAGCCTTAAGGGGGTAATTCACTTTTGTTACATTGGAGCACCTTGATTCCTCCAAAGTATGCCGGGAAACAGGACCAGATGAGCAAAAATAATGGTGTTCTGTTGCTAGGAAAAGTTAGGAGGATTCAGTTGCTCCAGCAATATTTGAAGGACTCATTTACCTCCAATTTTTTTTACTACATCACAGAATCCCTTAATAATCTAAATAGAGAATCGTGATATTTTAGTCAACTTTAGCATCTGCAAAATTTCTCTTGTTTCCCGTAAGTGATTAAAATTCACGATCAGGCTTTCAACATCCATAATTCACGCAGCTATCTGATGGTAATTGTTTTCCTCGGGTCATTTAGATTCATTGCCAAGCTTCCAGCCTCTATAATTTAAATCCGCATCTGTTGGGAGGTACTTGTTTCCCTTGTACAGTGATTATTGGACACAGTGATGTAGTCGGCGAATTGGAGACTGTTGATTTCTCCTTGATAAGCGACGAAACGGACTCTCGGTATACATTTTGTTTCCTGGCTAAGTTTGGAGGAATTAGTAGCCTTCAAACAGTGCACAACATCACAGGCCCCTTATGTACTTTTCATTCTCTAGGGGAAGTGTGAGGGGAGAGTGTTGGGGGTGGAGGGGGAGGCGGCCAGAATTGCCTTTGGTCACGGACGAACCAGCTGGCCGGCCACACCACGCCCCCCCCCCCCCTACCCCCGTCTTCTTCCTTCCCCTCCCCTTTCTCCCGGTTCCCCATCCCCCTTCTCTGTCTTACCTTTCCTTCTCTGTCTTACCTTTCCTTCTCTGCCTTACCTTCCCTTCTCTGCCTTACCTTATCTTCTCTGCCTTACCTTCCCTTCTCTGCCTTACCTTCCCTTCTCTGCCCTACCTCCCTTCTCTGCCTTACCTTCCCTTCTCTGCCTTACCTTCCCTTCTCTGTCTTACCTTCCCTTCTCTGCCCTACACACCTCTAATACCCACCCAAGATCTTGTACATTAGGTTATAGGTAAAATCATTGTTTCATTTTATTCCACTCAAGATTATAATAACCGGGAACTGGGAGACCTTACCCAGTTCAGTGAAGGGTGGGCAGCCAACACAGTGTTCCCAGTCACTTTACAATTAAGAGGATAGTAAACTTTTGGTTCATAGGAGCGTCTTAATTCCTCCAAAGTATGCCAGGAAAAACAGGACCAGATTTACAATAATAATGATGGCCTGTTGCTTGGAATGGTTTGGAGGAATCAATCCGTTGTAATTTGCACTGTGAACACTGACAAGGCGCTTTAACTCGCACACTGGAGGAATCAATAATTGTATAAATTATTGAATAATTTTATTTATACAAAGTTATGAAATGATTTATGTATTGTATTAATAATTGTAGCAAAGTAGTGTGGGAATATCACACGAACATTTTCCTCCGTCCTTTCAGAGATTTTTAACTTAATTTAACTTTAGAAAAAATAAACTCAAGGATAAAATGCGAAGGAAAATGTGCTAACTAGTTCGATATCAGCATTAGCTACTGACGAAATGTACAGGCCGTAAGGTGAAGTATTGACAAAGTGTACAAGTTTGCAAAGCGGCCCAAAGGTATAGAACAGGGGACGGGGAGGGCATGCAGCTTTGTGCTCTGGTAATTGGTTGCTCCGACTTTCTCTACTCTCTGTGTTGTTCTCAGTCTCACCCTCCTTCATCTGGTCCCCCCCCCCCCCTTTACCTACCCTCTTTCTGATCTCTCTTCCTCTGGTCATTCCTCCTTCTTTCCTCTCCTTCCTCTCCTTTCACTCTCTTTCCTCTCTTCCCTCCCCTTTACCCTCCTTCCTCTCCTTTCACTCTCTTTCCACTCCTTCCCCTCTCTTTCCACTCCTTCCCCTCTCTTTCCACTCCTTCCCATCTCTTTCCACTCCATCCAGTCTCTTTCCACACCTTCCCCTCTCTTTCCACTCCTTCCCATCTCTTTCCACTCCATCCAGTCTCTTTCCACTCCTTCCCCTCTCTTTCCACTCCTTCCCCTCTCTTTCCACTCTCTTTCCACTCCTTCCCATCTCTTTCCACTCCTTCCCCTCTCCTTCCACTCCTTCCCATCTCTTTCCACTCCTTCCCCTCTCTTTCCACTCCTTCCCCTCTCTTTCCACTCCTTCCCATCTCTTTCCACTCCATCCAGTCTCTTTCCACTCCTTCCCCTCTCTTTCCACTCTTTCCCCTCTCTTTCCACTCCTTCCCCTCTCTTTCCACTCCTTCCCCTCTCTTTCCACTCCTTCCCCTCTCTTTCCACTCCTTCCCCTCTCTTTCCACTCCTTCCCATCTCTTTCCACTCCTTCCCCTCTCCTTCCACTCCTTCCCCTCTCTTTCCACTCCTTCCCCTATCTTTCTACCCTCCTTCCCATCTCCTTACTATCCTGCCCTCGACCAGTCAGATAGTGAAAGTGGCTTAACGCAGATCGCCTTCAAAATGACCATAACAGCAACGCAAGAGAAGTGTGAAGTTAAACAGTGTGTGTATAATTGTGTGTGCATGTATGGGGTGCGTGTGAAGTGTGCATGTGTGTGGTGTCTGGTAGTGTTGTGTGGCATGTCAGTCGTGTTGTGTGTGTCCCTCCCCCCTCCCCCCCCCGGTCCCCACAACCCCCCCAGCGTCCCTTATTCCCTGGCCCCTCTCTTCCCTGTTCCCCTCCTCCCTCTCCTCCCCACCCCCCAGCGTCCCTTATTCCCTGGTCCCTCTCTTCCCTGTTCCCCTCCTCCCTCTCACTCTCTCTCTCTTCCCTGTCCCCCTCCTCCCTCTCTCTCTCTCTCTCTCTTTCTTCCCTGTCCCCCTCCTCCCTCTCTCTCTCTCTCTCTTCTCTGTCCCCCTCCTCCCTCTCTCTCTCTCTTCCCTGTCCCCCTCCTCCCTCTCTCTCTCTCTTCCCTGTCCCCCTCCTCCCTCTCTCTCTCTTCGACCGTCCCCCTCCTCCCCCCCCTCTCTCTCTCTATTTCTCTGTCCCCCATCCTCTTTCTCTCTATTCATTGACACCTTCCTTCCTCTCTCTTCCCTGTCCCCCTCCTCCCTCTCTCTTCCCAGTCCCCCTCATCTCTCTCTCTCTCTCTCTCTCTCTCTCTCTCTCTCTCTTCATTCTCTCTTCCCTGTCCCTCTCATCCCTCTGTATTCCCCTACCCATCTTCTCTCTTTTCCTCCACACCTTCCGTCCTCTCTCTTCCCTGTCCCCTCCCTCTTCCCTTTCTCTTCCCTGTCCCCTCCCTCTTCCCTTTCTCTTCCCTGTCCCCTCCCTCTTCCCTGTCCCCTCCCTCTTCCCTCTCTCTTCCCTGCCCCCTCCCTCTTCCCTCTCTCTTCCCTGCCCCCTCCTCCCTCTTCCCTGTTCTTCACCGCTCTCACATTTCCGCATCCGAGTGTCATGTATTCAAACACAATGCCGTGGAAGTATTCATGAGATTGCACGTACAGTATCAAAGTGCCAAAGTATTATTCCCTTTCCTTTCGTTGTCGGGGGGCACGAATCCCTAAACACGATCATTTTTGGGTGGTGGAGTGATGGGGGGGATAGAGATGACTAGTAATTTTGCATTGCCAGATTACCAGGTTTGTTATCAACGAAAGTACGAGTCATTAGATTGTATGTACATTAGATTGTATGTCGTGTCCTTTGGGTTTGAGTTAAATAATACTGCTTCCTCCTCTAAGCCGTGCCACAACACAGTAGCTAAATCAAATCTTTATGTTTCCGGTTATAGTCAAGAGGAATTACTACCCTTCATTCGCTCACAAAAAAATACATACCGTTCCCCTGAAAGATTATATAACACAAAGCAACCATCAGTCTTGGCTTGGTGTAGTGCAATATATTTTACTTTATATTTGTTTTTAATATCTAACCTCTTTACAATGATGACGGCAACATTTCGTTCCTCTTAGCGACCGATTAGGTTGTATTGATGAGTGACCTGATTGAATGAGAATGATTGGTTCTTTGTTGCTGAATGGCGCCATATGACCTTGTTGTTGCGTCGCCTAATATCAATCAATCAATCAATTGTTGCTGAATGAAAACGTCTTGAGTTCATTTATAACGGGGAGGGGTTTCGATCCGCGGCCAGTTGTAGCGTGTTGGGTTCACGATAATTCCCCACCCACCAGGATTTACTCGGCCTCTACCTCTCCTAACAATAATGTTACTTATTGTACAGTACGGTACGCGTGCAGCTTTGTGTGATATGTTACACTGAACCTACGGTATATAATTACTCCTGCTCAATTTCCTCAGCTTTTCAAGGTGGTGAAAATTTATCCTTTCCCTTCCCCAGTCTCTCTCTCACATACACACACCACACGTATGCACAAGCACATATGTACACACACATGCCGTACATTCACACACACACACACAAATGAACTTTCACACACACAAACTTACGTTCACACACACACATACAACGTAACATGATTGATTTTGATAAAGTTGAGCTGTATATAACTTCACTTTAAGGAGACTGTGCTTAATGTGCAATATCTCGAATACGAATACAGCCAAATTATTATGAAGTACCTGTTGACAAAACTCATTGAAGAACAATATAATTATAATCGGCGGTCCTATCTCTTCCAAAAGTCGGGCGCAGCTTATGAGCCCCGGTTGGTACTCTCACCCAATGAATCAGAAACAGCTGTTGACAATAATATAAATATGTACAAGTTGCTTCAGATTCACAAGTTCAGGATTACTTGGGATCGAGAAATGGTTCCGTTTTTTTTTTTTTTTTTTTTTTTTTTTTTTTTTTTTTTTTTTTGTGGGTGGGTGGGTGGGTGGGTGACTGTAGCCTACCTGTGCGTCGACTGAGCCTGTTAGTGTTCTCATGTCCAACCAGCAAGCTGTGTAGGCTACTCAGTTAGGACATAATTTGCAGAGGGAAGATGCTCTGATTACCACTTTCCTTGTCTCTTAATTTTCACCCAGTAGTAAAATGCAGAATGCAATATGAGACAGATTTGGCACCCCACCCATGCATGCAACTGCCCCACCCACCACCACCCATTTTTCTTTCTGCCCCACACATTCACCCAAAACATACCCCAAACACATTACCTACCCATCTATCTTCCAACTCAACCCTGTATACTAGTAACCCACCCACCTATTAGAAAGCACCCATCTATTCACCTACGGTACTCTGTATAAACGACAAACTTATCTATTCACCTGCCTTCACACCTCAACCTGATAACCCACCTACCCTATACCTACCCACCCACCTGACTCTCTTCTTTATAACCCACCTACTAGTGACTATACCTACCCACCTGACTCTTCTTTATAACCCACTTTAACATTACCCCAACCCTACTACAACCTTACCCCTATATAAACCATCTACCTACCCTACCCACCTACCTACCTGCCTCTCTCCCTCACCCCTAATGACCACCCCTCCCCCCTAATGACCGCCCCTCACCCCATGTCAACCCCGTATATGGTGCCAGTATAATGAGGCTAGAGGGGCCAATTACGACAATTAGGGCAGGGGTAGGAGGCACGGTGGGTCATTATGACTTGTAGTGTTAGTTTTACTGTATAATTATTGAAATTACATTACTGGCTTGCAATTACGGTCGTAGTTTGTAATTGCTAGGCTCGTTAGTATTATTATCATTATTGTTATTGTTTTTTTACCACCCCCAGGATCACAATAAATTTGGTTTTACGTAATTGGAAAAGTTTGGGTTAGTATTCATGACACGCCTGGACTAATTTCACACTGAATAATTTATCGCCATAATAACTCACATCGCGCCTCTGATCATGATAGCGGTAAGAATATACCCGGGATAATTTTCTTAATCAGGAGTCAAGATTTACCGATTATCAAAATGTCTCCAACACATCTTTGCGACCATTAAAAAAAAAAAAAAAAAAAAAAAAGCCTGTGGGATAAAAAGCTATGTGTGTAATCCCAAAAGGAGAACATCTGGATAAAAACAAATTAAAAGAAGAAAGTTTCCATTGATAAGATAACATGAAGAGTTCTTATATAAGGCTGGAACATGAGTAAGTTGAAAGTGAGATGGAGGCATGAAAATGATGGGAGAAAATGAACATATCCAGTGTGAAGGTAGAATATGAAAATATGTGGTTAAAGGATACCGGTATTAATTATGTGACCATATAATAACAGAATATATAGTCTGAGCCTGGAATATAAGCAGGTGAGGGAGAGGGTGAGGGATGGGTGTGATGAAAAACGTGTAAATCCTGTATACTGGACTGTATCAATTTTGGAACATGAAACGGCGAGGGAAAGGGGATCAGAGAACAATGCAAAAATTCCAGAGTGATGTTGGAATATCAGTAACCGGATGAGGGCGAGGGATGAATATGAACACTGAAAGAGATACGTAAATGGGTGAGTGAAGCTGGGATGAAGGGATGGAGTCTATATAGGATGAAGGGAACGTGGAGAAGGGAGGGCAAGTATAGTGCTTCTGAATGAGGGAGAAGCAGAGGTGTTGGTGAGAGTCATAACCAAGTCCGGGAGAATGATGAAGAGAAAAGAGGACGCAGCACTAGTGGACGGGTGTGTTGGCAAGCTGTAAGTAAGCACACGAGTGAAATGGATGAAGGAAAGCGTTCAAGGACAGAGTAAAGAGGATAGTGTGGAAGGGTGGGTTGGTGGGGTATGGAGGAGTCTAGGCTTATGCATGGTATATTATTATAAAGGAAGGAGCTAAGGGAGAAAGGGAGACGAGAAAAGAGAGGGCAGTGTGGAAAGGTGGGTATCGTGTGTGTGTGTGTGTGTGTGCTGACATATTTGTACGTATTGGCTAAATGAAGGCGTTGAGGGAATAAAAAGGGGGACAATATGAAAGGGTGGATATCAAGGGTGGATATGATGGCAGGGTTTGGGCACAGGAAGGTCGGGGTAGGGACAACAAAGGGCATGACTGGAGGGGCTGACTGGCAGGGGGGGAGAGGGCAGGAGGAGGGGCAGGCTGAAAGATGAGGGGAGGAGCAGGGGGGATGGGTCGGTATACTGGGTGGGAGGTAAGAGGGTCACCATCTTTGTTCTTTCCCTTCTTGGTTTTCTTTTTCTTTTATTGCCTTGGCAGCGTGTAGTATTTTCACCCGTATATGTGTGTGTGTGTCTAATTATTTGTCGGTGATTTAAAGAAAATTTAGCCATAAATAATATAAGTAAAGCACAAGAAATACCAACACACACACACACACACACACACACACACACACACACACACACACACACACACACACACACACACACATACAGGGCAACAAATAGTACTGTTTACCCTGCCTATTCTTCCTCTTAATTCAAGTCAAGTTATGCAGGATTCGAACTTGTAAACAATCCCACTGACCTAGACAATTAAGTATCTTGCCATTTAATATCATCACCATACCTTCCTTTAATACAGGAGCAAAAAGACGGGAGACACTTGTTCGTAAACGGAACTTTAGAACGCTATGAGACTAATGATGTCAGTGACTTGGAGGCTTCTGATTCCAGCACGCTATGCCAAAAACATCACACATAATTATGTTGGAGGAAGGAGGTCCCGTTTAATTTTCTTGCGTTGGAGGGATCAGTTTTGTGGCATAATTTGCTGGTATTAGTATCCTCCAGTCCGCCGACTATTATATTATCACAGGAACATTAAATCTAAACAGTAGATGAGTATAAACCACCAACTCATCACATTACAGCCTCTGACAATGCCACCCACCCTGAACATCCCTCACGTCATATGCCCTTCTCAACTCTCTCTCTCTCTCTCTCTCTCTCTCTCTCTCTCTCTCTCTCTCTCTCTCTCTCTCTCTCTCTCTCCCTCTCTCTCTCTCTCTCTCTCTCTCTCTCTCTCTCTCTCTCTCTTTTTTTTTGTCTGTTTGATTATCTTTATGCCTGCTGACTGTTCATCCTTTTCACTGTCTCTTCATATATTGGTCGGTCTGTCTCTCTCTCTCTCTTACTCCCTTTCCCTCCCTTCCCATCCCATCCCACCAACACCCAGCTCAAGAAGAGACCCTGTGAGTTAATTAGTACCATCCAGGAGCTCCGTAATTACACCACCGGCTGGGTACCTGGTCTAAACCATGGCGGGCAAGAAGTAAGGGGTCCATCTCACCACTACAACCAACCATTTCCTTCGTCCTTCATCCACCGTTCTTGGGGAGCTAGTTTTTCCCGTTTAGGCTCATGTGTGCTTTCTCAAAACCTCCGAAAACAAGTTGGTGAGTGGAGGCAAGACGTAGGTTGGCCAGAAGACGGAGGAAAGGTGTAATTGTGATACCCTCTATACGTACCACCGTTTCCCCTATAAATTCCACCTCCCTTCCCCGCCCCTTCTTCCTCGTGCATCCGACCCTCTCAATCCGGGTTATTTATTGAGCCAGGGAGTAAGAGGCAGGTGGTGGTAGTGGTGGTGGTGGTGGTGGTGACTGTTTTTGTTTCCCTCGGGTAATGATGTGGGTGTGAGGGAGTGGGGAAATGGGAAGAGAATTGATGGAGAGAAGTGTTGGAGAAGGGAGAACTGTAGCTGAGAAGAGTGAGTTGTGGGGATGCATGGGGATATGGGAATGGAAGGAATGGATGTGTGTGTGTGTCACTTGATAATGGAGTTCCGGCTGGTGTGGAGGGGTGGGAAGAATGGTGAAGGGAGGATTGTAACATGGAGATTGAGGTATGTACTAAGAAAATGCGTTGGAGTGAGAAAGCAGAGGCAATAATTTTCAATTAATAAATATATAAATGGATAAGTAATAAACGCTGCTGTTTGTTCTTGCGTATCAACTGAATTAAATGTTTAAATTTTTACGAATGGCATACATTACCAAAAATGTCGTCGGTATAAACAACATTAGTGAGCCACATCACATAAGGGAAAATACGAAACTTTGATGGCTATGTACAGTACTGATAAGGGAAGCCTATAATGTCAGTAAGCACCTATAACCCATAGGATACTCCTTCGATTCTTTCACTTAACCTTTTCCTATTATAACGATGGTCCCTCCAACCCTTGCTTTAGTAGCCGCGTGTGTCTGTGTATATAATATATATATATATATATATATATCAGTGTGTATTGAATGTGTGATTTAGTGTGCGTGCATGTATCGTACGAATGCTTTTGTGCATGTAAGTTGCTAGGCGTGTGCTTGTGTATGTGCGTGCATATATTAAATTAAAGGTGTTATAAAAGTGGCGGGAGGGTTGGTATGTGAAATGAAGCTTGTTAGTAGCGATAAAAATAACACCCTTAGTACAACAAGTGTTAAGAAGTGAAGGTGAGTGTAGTGCTTGTGTAGGGTGTTAGAGTGCCGGAGAGGATTGCATGTGTGGAGGGGAGAGGTGGGAGTGAGTGGGAAGAAGTGGGAATGAGTGGAGAGAGGTAGAGTGAGTGGAGACAGGTAGAGTGAGTGGAGAGAGGTAGAGTGAGTATAGGGAGGTAGAGTGAGTATAGGGAGAGGTGGGAGTGAGTGGCGAAAGGTGGAGTGAGTGGGGAGAGGTGGCGTGACCGGGGGATATGTAGTAGTGGGAGGCAAGAATAACTAGAGTGAAGTGAACTGGACGTGGAGAGGTGATGTGAGATGGAATAAATTGGTAGAGTAGTACGAGTAGGCCTATGTGGTGTAGGTTGGAATTACCACTTTATGAGGTGAAATAAGGGATGAGCAAGTGGAAAGAAAAAGGTTCAGTTAGTGTGTTGGAAAGTCCCTGAAATAAAACACATTATGTATGGAATGAGGGATGAGCAAGTGGAAAGAAAGAGGTTCAGTCAGTGTGTTGGAAAGTCCCTGAAATAAAACACAGTAGACAGTTATGTATGTATGTATAATGAATACCGATGAAAATGAGCAAGTGGAAAGATCAGGTTCAGTTAGTGTGTTGGATTGTCCCTGAAATAAAACACAGTATTAGTATGTATGTATGTATAATGAATACTGATGAAAATGAGCAAGGAAATGAATTACAAGAGAGGAAATACTGTATGAGGGGAGGAGTCTCATTATCATACGTTGATCAGACCCAAGTACTTGTTGGAGTTGAGCTGAGGGTGGAGTGAGCGGATGGATCTTTCATGTAGAATTAATATGTAGGGTGAAGTTGTGTGAGAAGCATAATAAGAGGGGAAGGGAGGAAAGAACGAAGGAGGGATGGGCCGCCGCTCTGTGTGGGACCTGAGGTGTAGTAGTAGTAGCAGCAATTGAATGTGTTGCCTAATGACAGAGAAAAGGGTTAGTCAGAGTGATGAGCATTGATGGAGCTGTTGTTGAGAATGTGTGAGGGGCGTAATGAGAGGGCAGGGTGTGGCCGGCAGATCTTTAATGTGGAATGAGTAATGGGAGCAATGAGAAAGAGGAAGAGAGTAGGTGAGGAGATGGATATACCTTGTGGTCGAGGGAGGGGAGATGGCGAGTCGGAGGTTTGAGGAAAGCGAAAGGATAGGGACTATAACCGTGTAAGTAATGGTGTGAGTGGTATGAGAGGGGGTGAACTCTGAGGTGCGAGAAGAGTTACATGACTATTTCACACACACACACACACACACACACACACACACACACACACCCTCTTCCAGCAGTCAGTGATGAATAGCGTAGAGTGCCAGGGAAATCTCGTCAAATAATTCAACAGCATTTGGCTTTACATTCACGTCCACACACTTGGTTGTACTTTCACGTCCGATAGTGTTTCCTTCTTCCACGACACACAAGACCAGGCTAACAAGCGAGCCAAACACGTCAGGGAAAAAATGGTGGAGTTATCAGTCTAGGAAGAGATGAAGAAGGGGGGGGGGTAGAGGGGAAGTTGTCAATCCTGGAAGTGGAGGTAGGGGGATAGAATTGGGGTTGTTGGTTTGGTGAATGAAAGGGAGAGGGGATGTTAGAGTAGGAAAGGATGGGAGGTGTTAGTGTAGAAATGGAAGAGGAAATATACAGTAAATAAAGAAATGGGAAGGAAGTTTTAGGCAAATAATAGATGGGCTTGCGAATTCAGGAAAAAAATGATGCTTTCAAGCTAGAATGAGAGAAGTTTCAGTCAACGAGAAAAGTGTTAAATTTTGAAAAGTGAGGGTGTGTTACTGTGGGTAAAAGATTATCATGTCCTTTTAAGAAAAATGTGTATATATATATCTGCAGTCTAGCACAAGTGAGGATTCTCAAGTCTAGGAAAAGAAAACATGTCGGCTTAAGAAAGGAGAGTGTCAGAGTACTAGCAGGAAGGGAAGAAGTATTTTTGTCTCGGAAGGGAGGAGATGTCTGGCACTTGTCTAAGGCCCTGGGGTCAAGAGAGGGAGGGTGTGTGTGTGTGTGCTATATTTATCGTCTAGGAGGAGAGGGTGTATGTGATTTATATACCTGAGAACCTGGATTATGTAGAGGGAAACCTTGTTAGGCATAATATTACCTTAGGGCCTGACGTTTAGGAATAAGGCCTATGAAGAATGGAAGGCGTCTGAAGGTAAAAGTGAGGAAATTTATTTGTATGTGAGGATAACATTACTGATATAAAGTAAACACAATATGGAGCAGGAATGGTACGTACATAGATTTTATAATACTAGTGATACATTATGTTTCCATTGCATCAGATCCAATTGTTTGTATGCTAAAAGATTATGCACCATGTGGAGGTTAGAAAAGAGGAAACGTGTGAGCTCATAAAGTGATGTTTGTATGAGACTAATCTATGTTACTGGTAGGAGATGAGTATTAAGAGGAGAATGATAGAAAGTGAAACGTATCTGAGGAAATATTTTTTAGGATGAGACGGGGTTAGGAAGAGAATGAAGAGGGGGGGGGGTAGGGGGGGGGTCGCCGTATCCGAGAAGAGGCTTGGCTGGTGGCAGGCTTCCTCACGTAGGGAAATCACATATTCGGGTCAGACTGGAGGCATCAAGGGGAGAGAGGGGAAAAATGGCACCTGGAGGAGTATAAAGTATGGTTGTCCCCCCTTGAGATGTAGAGGCTGAGCGCTGGATGGTTGGTTGGTTGGTTGGTTGGTTGGTTTTGTTTGCATAGATGGATGGTTGGTTTGTTGTTGGTTGTTTGCATAGATGGATGGTTGGTTTGTTGTTGGTTGTTTGCATAGATGGATGGTTTGTTGTTGGTTGTTTGGATGGTTAGATGGATGGTTTGTTGTTGGTTGTTTGGATGGTTAGATGGTTGGTTTGTTGTTGGTTGTTTGGATGGTTAGATGGATGGTTTGTTGTTGGTTGTTTGGATGGTTAGATGGATGGTTTGTTGTTGGTTGTTTAGATGGTTGGATGGATGGTTGGTTGGTTGGTTGTTTAGATGGTTGGATGGATGGTTGGTTGGTTGGTTGTTGGTTGTTTGGATGGTTAGATGGATGGTTTGTTGTTGGTTGTTTGGATGGTTAGATGGTTGGTTTGTTGTTGGTTGTTTGCATAGATGGATGGTTGGTTTGTTGTTGGTTGTTTGCATAGATGGATGGTTGGTTGGTTGGTTGGTTGGATGGTTAAATGGATGGTTTGTTGTTGGTTGTTTGGATGGTTAGATGGATGGTTGGTTGTTGGTTGGTTGGTTGGATGGATGGTTGGTTGGTTGGTTGGTTGTTGGTTGTTTGGATAGATGGATGGTTGATTGGATGGTTGGATAGATGGATGGTTGTTGATTGTTTGGATGGTAAGATGAATGAAGGTTGATTAGTTATATTAGTGATTGGATGCTTAAAAGGGTGAATGGTTTAGTATGTAAAAATTTCACCACCTATATGACAAACCTGAAAATAAAAAATTGTTATAACTTCTTACAGATATCGTGAAGAATGAATAATATGTAAAAAGACAAGAAGATTGATGGGTAGTAGTAGTAGTAGTAGTAGTAGTAGTAGTAGTAAAAGGAGGAGGAGGAGGAGGAAAAAGAGGAAGAGGAGGAGAAGGAGGAGGAGGAAGAGGAAGAGGAAGAAGAGAGGTGGTGACGAGAGCAGCGCCTCTGATGGACGGTGAGGCAGTTACTTTAGTTACTAGGTTTAGGGGTAAAAGAGCGGCTTGTGTGCGTGACTCGAGTTGGGGCTTGTAATTAACGTCCGTGTGTACGTGTTCGTGTGTGTGTGTGTGTGTGTGTGTGTAAAGCCGAACACAGAATAAGAAATGTAGCATAATGAGTCTACTGTGTTCAAGAGAGTTAGAATTTACGTATACATCTTAAGAGGAGATTTTCTTGTTGGTGAATTGGAAGGTCTCTGATTCCTCCAAACTATTCCACGAAACAACACAGATCCCCTATTAGTAACGTTGAGGTGATTTGTTCCCTGGTATAGTTTGGAGGAATCAGAAGCCCTTCAATTTACCAACAAGAGTATCTCCCCTTAAGAATACAAGGAGGCTAACAAGAATAAAGAGGAGGAGGAGGAGGAGGAGGTGGAGGAGGAGGAGGAGGAGGAGGAGGAGGAGGAGGTGGATCTTGGCAACAAAAGTAGACTAAAATAAGAAACAAGCGATAAATAATAGGAATGAGAGAACACCTCAAGTTTTTAGAAAGAAAAAAAACTGAAGGCAAACAAAACAGTAAGAAAAACAAGAAAAATATAAACTAAAAAAAAACGCATTACAGAAAGAAACAACTAAAATAAAATAGAAATACGGAAGTAAAGGCTGAAATAAAAACACAACGAAGAAAGATTAGAATACAAAAACTGAATAAAAAGTGAAAAGATGTATGAATGCATATTTAAGGAAGGAGCATTGGAAAGATAGAAGGAAAACAATACGAAATACAAGGAATAAAAAAAAAGATCAATAGGAAGGTCTCGAAGGAAGGAATGAAGGAAGAAAGGAAAGAATGAATGAAGGAAGAGGGAAAGATGGAAGGAAAACAATACGAGATAAAAGGAATAAAGAAAAGATGATCAATAGGAAGGCCTCAAAGGAAGGAAGGAAGAAAGGAAGGAAGGAAGATAGGAAGGAAGGAAGAGGGGAAGGAAGGAAGAGGGGAAGGAAGGAAGAGGGGAAGGAAGGTTAGGGTCGTGCCTGAGGAGGGAAAGAAAGAGGGGAGAGAGGGAGAAGCGTAATGAGGAGGAGGTTATGAGGAGTGCAGGCGGTAGGGGAGAGTAGTTGTTATGAGAGAGAGAGAGAGAGAGAGAGAGAGAGAGAGAGAGAGAGAGAGAGAGAGAGAGAGAGAGAGAGAGAGAGAGAGAGAGATAATAAGTGAGAGAGAGAGAGAGAGAGAGAGAGAGAGAGAGAGAGAGAGAGAGAGAGAGAGAGATAGTAAGTGAGCGTGAGATAGAGAAAATACCTAGATACCAAGTGGGAGAAAGGATGAAACGGAAAGACAAGCAGAAATAATAAGAAATAATTCGAGATAATGAAAGATAATCTGGGAAGATATAATATTATGAAGTGAGAGATAATCTGGGAAGATATATGAAGTGAGAGATTGTTAGTGAAGAATGAGGTAGAGTGAGAGATGATAATAACCGAGATTGCGTGAGAAAAACGATAACCAAGACTGAGAGAGGAAACAGAAAGACACTAAGAGAGAGAGACACACACACACACACACACACACACACACACACACACACACACTGGGAGAACGAGAGACAGAAAGAGAAAGAATGTGGATGCTAGTAAAACCCTGATTAACGACCGCAGTAAACACGACTAATAAGGGTGATTAAGCAGGCCAAAAAGTGACACAGGACACAATTAACGAAAGCGATAAATACAGCCTGTCTAAACTTTCCTTTCCTCACCTCTTTCGCTCGCCAGCCAACCTTCCTTCCTTCCCTCCCTCCCTCCCTCAAGACACGAACGACTGATTATAAAGGTCCTTATGTCATTACTGTATACAAGCTGTCATAACACTCGTATCTTTGGTACCATGACATGAAGAAAATTTGATTAGGTTCGGAAAGATTATAATGAGATAAGATCGTGAATGTTTAGCTTAGATTATGTTTCATTGTATTTGATTAGATTTGGTTACATTAACGTATTTTAGTTTAGGATTTGTGACACTAGAAAGATATATTTTGGTACAGTCAATGTGCCAATGAAAACATCGTGTTTGTTTCCGAATCATTTATGTTGTTGAAAAGGAGTACAACAGTATGTGTCTGGTGGATAGCGTTCGTGTACTATACCGTAAATACTTGGTCTGGGAACGGTTTCACGTGGCTCCCATTGTCTAGCAATACTGTTATTAGAGTCTTCGCTTGGGAACGATAAAAGTGTCCAAATGGTTATATATATTTCATTTGTCCCTTGTCTGTGTACTCGGAAGCAAGAAGTGCTATATGCTTGGGAAGGCGATGTAGGAGTTTGAGAGGAGGAGGAGAGAAGCGAGGGTCAAAAGATGCGAGGAGGAGGAGGAGGAGGAGGAGGAGGAGGAGGAGGAGGAGGAGGAGGAGGAGGAGGAGAAAGAAGAAGAAAAGATTAGTGGAGGAGGAGTAGAGAGGGAAGAAGGTGAAGGAGCCTGGGAGAAGGATAGAGAAGCGAGGGTGGAAGGTTACGAGGAGGAAGAAGAAATATTGGCAAAGGAGGAATGTGAAGTAAGGAATTGGAGGAAGCAATAGCTTGGTGCGGGATAAGGGGGAGGTGAGCAAGGATGGAAGAAGAAATAAAGAGTGATGACAAAAGATGTTTCGTAGTGAGACTGAAGGAAAAAGGGGAAAAAAATATTGAGTAGGAAGAAAGTGTGAAAAATTAGAAGACGGGAAAAGTAGAAAAGTTAACAGAAGGGCAAGGGAAAATGAGAGAGGTGGAAGAAAGAGGTGAGAGGGAGGTGGAGGGAGTTTAAGTATGCTGTCATGTGGAGTTGAAGCAACGGGACCTGAAAGGGTGAGATCTGGAGACCCCGCCCATACCACACTGTGCTCTGACCTGACTGCCAGGGCAGGGTGTGGTAAGGAGGAGGAGGAGAGAGCAGGAGACAGAAAGAGAGGGTATGGTGGTGGGTGGGGAGTTGGAAGAGAGGGTAGTGTGGTGAGGAGAAAGAGAGAGCAGGAGATAGGAAAAGGGGGTATGGTGGTGGGAGGGGAGTTGGAAGAGAGGGTAGTGGTGAGGAGGAGAGTGGAGGAGACAGAAAGAGAGAATATGGTGGTGGGAGGGGAGTTGGAAGAGAGGGTAAAGGTGAGGAGGAGATAGGAAAAGAGGGTATGGGGGTGTGTGGGGAGTTGGAAGAGAAGGTAGTGGTGAGGAGAAGGAGAGTGGATGAGATAGGAAAGAGGGTATGGTATAGTGGTGAGGAGGAGGAGACAGGAAGAGGGTACTGGTGAGGAGGAGAGGAGGAGGAGACAGGAAGAGAGGGTAATGGTGAGGAGGAGACAAGAAAAGAGGGCATAATGTTGAGGAAGAGTGAAGAGGAGGCAGAAAGATAAGGAATGGTGGTGGGGGAGGAGTTGAAAGGGAGGGTAGTGGTGAGGGAGAAGAGAGGAGTTGAAAGAGTGGGGAAGGAGAAGGAAGGGAGAAGTGTGGTGGGGGAGGAGATTGTCGAAGACGGTAGGTAATGTGTGTGTGTGTGTGTGTGTGTGTGTGTGTGTGTGTGTGTGTTGCTGTTGTTGTTTTTGTTGTTGTTTTTATGTCTGTGTGTTTAATTTTTTTTTCAATCGGTGGACCAGGATATGGACAGAAACCCTAATATTAATTGCAGTAATATCTGATCTGAACAGAGCAGTAAAAAGCCCTCACAGCGGACGGTAAATATAAGCACGTTGTATCCACCTCCGCGATAACATCTGCTGTTGACACGGGTATTGGTTACTTGGCGGCCACCAAAACAACGCACTTCACCACCAAAATAACACCCCGATAAAAAACAAGATAACCTTAAAGAAAGACGATGACGGGGGAGTATTGTTGTTGATATGGGAGATATATATATTTAGGATGGAGGGCAAAAAATTATAAAACCGTAAGGATGAGAAGAACAGACAGTAAGGAAGATTATGACAAAAAAAAAAAAAAAAGTGAGAACCTTAAACCGAAATCGATGAAAGATAAAGGGTTAATAAGGGCATATGGGTGTTTAGAATTTAGTGGCCATTGATATAGACTGTAAATTGAAGGATATAGGTTCCTTCAAACTCTACCGGAAAACAACTCCTATACCGAGGGAGTCTGTTTCATCTCATAGTTTGGAGGATTCAGTAGCTTTTATTTACTGACAAGACCCCGTAAGTAAAATCGATGGCACCGAAGGGTTTGTTGAGAAAGATATAATTTGTTCCTGGCCATTTGGAGGACTACAGATTACTCCAAACTGTACCACAAAACAAAACTCCTTGTACACTGAGGTACTGGTTTATTTCCTGGCTTAGTTTGGAGAAATAAGTAGCCCTACAATCCGCCCACTAAGGACGACCCCCTTGCAATAGAAAAGATATGTGGTTATTATTGGAAATGATGAAGATGGCGAGTGATAGCCGTAAAGAAAGTCAAGGTAGGATAAAAAGGATTTGATAAAGGTACGGTATAAGAAAATTGGTAGTAAGACGCGTGTGATGTCAGCGAAGTGGAGGCTACTAAATCCTCCAAACTATGTCGAGAAACAGACTCCCTAGGTGTAGGTTTTGTGTTGTGAAGCATTTTGAAGCAATTTGGATCTAACCTACAACATTGCAGTTATACCACAGGGAAGAATTAGGGAGAAAGTAGGAGAGAAAGGTGGGAGGAATAGAGAAGGGAAAAGGAGGAAGAATCAAGGAGGGGGGGGGGAAGTGGGATCAAGGAGGAGATAGGGTGATGAAGAGAGAAGGTAAGGGTAGGAAGAATCAAGGAAGGGGGAAGTGGGATCGAGGAAGAGAAGGGGTAATGAAGAGAGAAGAGAAAAGGAGAAAGAATCAAGGAAGGGGGAAGTGGGATCAAGGAGGAGATAGGGTGATGAAGAGAGAATGAGAAAAGGAGAAAGAATCAAGGAAAGGGGGAAGTGGGATCGAGAAGGAGAAGAAAGGGTGATGAAGATGGCGAGACGCTGACAGTAATGAATTAAGATACGGGTGATGACGGCCCAAGAGGTGAGGGTTACAGACATGTTGATAATGATAAGTGATGGTTCTGTTAGTTGGTAGAAGGGGGGAGTGAGTACATAACTAGATGGTGGCAGTGGATAAAATTTCATGGTGGTGTGGTTGGTGGTTGTGAAGGAGGACAGGATAGACGGGTTAACATGTAGGGTGGTATTGTGGATGTATGTTAAAGGTTGGTAGAATATAGAGTACGGTAGTAGGATGGTGGGAAAGGAGAGTTAGGATGAAGGTAGGAAAGGTAGTATGATGGAGAGGTAGGATCAAGGTAGGAAAGGTAGTATGATGGAGAGTTAGGATCAAGGTTGGAAAGGTAGTAGAATGGAGAGGTAGTAGGAAGGTAGGAAAGATGGGGAGGTAGTAGGAAGGTAGGAAAGGTAGTAGGATGGAGAGGTAGGATAAAGGTAGGAAAGGTAGTATGATGGAGAGGTAGTAGGAAGGTAGGAAAGGTAGTATGATGGAGAGGTAGTAGGAAGGTAGGAAAGATGGAGAGGTAGTAGGAAGGTAGGAAAGGTAGTAAGATGGAGAGGTGGTAGGAAGGTAGGAAAGGTAGTATGATGGAGAAGTGGTAGAAAGGTAGGAAAGGTAGTAGGATGGAGAAGTAGGATAAAGGTAGGAAAGGTAGTAGGATGGAGAGGTAGGATAAAGGTAGGAAAGGTAGTAGGATGGAGAGGTAGTAGGAAGGTAGGAAAGGTAGTAGGATGGAGAGGTGGTAGGACGGCAGGAGCTTCAACTGTGGCAATAATTTAAAGGGAATGGTAGAAAGTAAGACCCTGGTTTAAGATAGCTACTGCTTGTTGCAAACTGTGCTAGAAAACAACACCTATACTGAGGAATTTGTTTTGTGATGTAGTTTGAAGGAGCAGTCAGTAATTTCTATTTTCACTAATGATAAAGACAGTAACTTTGCACGAATAAAGAACATGAAAACAGTATAGATATTAAATGGTTCTGAACTGATCAACAACATAATCGTAATGGCATCAGTAGGTGTCTATGAGGCCCACTGAGCATACACCCACTAGCTACGTTCAAGCCGGAGTGAGAAGAATGGGTGTGTGTGTGTGTAGGGGTGAGTATTTGGCATGCAGGACCTAGACACACCCTGTGATAGTATGCACACTGTGATGTTGGTCTGGTCTGGTCTGGTGGGTGGTGGGGGTGGTGCTGCTATCATACCTGAGCCTTTGTATACTCTGCTATGATTGTTGCTTCTTTATCTTCCCTTGTTATTACTTCTTCTGTGGTCCTACTTGAAGGTGTTGTTATTACTAGTGTCACTTTTAATGGACACCTACTGCAACCACTGTCTATTACCTTTATTGTAGTTCGTGCTGTAATTACCTTTGCTCCAACCATTAATAATGATTACAATTACAGCTACTGCTAGTCGCTAATTATATGCTTCGCCTTCATTGCTAAGACTATCACAGTTAGTGTTATGATAGGACTTGGGGACATTTCCTCACGTTTCTCTCACTGAAGCTGCATGTGTGTCAGTTTGTAAGGAGAAACGTACGTGTCTTTGTGTGTGCGTGCGCGCATGTGGGGTGGGGAGTGGGGGTTGGGTGGAGGGTAAATTTTCCTCCTCCTACTTCTACCACCATCACTACCACTACTACTATCACTACCACCACTACCACAACCACCACAACCACATGCGGGGATTATCATGGAGAGGTGGACGCAATAAATGCAAATCCCCAGGTGGCGGTGCAGGTGTGGGGAGGGCAAGGGTAGGGAGAAGAGGGAGGGCAAGGGTACGGAGAAGAGGGAGGGAAAGGGGCAGAGAGGAGAGAAAGAGAGAGGAAGATGAAGAATGCCGGAGGAAGGAAGGGGAAGGGGTAGAGTGGGTAGGAAGAGGAGAGAAAGAGAGAGAAAGATGAAGAATGCCGGAGGAAGGGAGGAGTGGAATGGGAGGAAAGAAGGAGAGAAAAGTGGAAGGAGAGAAGAGAGAGAATGTATAGATGGAAAGGAGGAGGAAAATGGAAAGAAAGAACGAGTTGTCTATGGTTGGAAGAAGAAAGGAAAGGGAGAGTTGTAAGGCGAAGATAGAAAAGGTAGAAAAAGATAGGAAGGAAGGGAGAGGAAAATATTTTATGGAAGAGAGGACTGGAATTGGAAGATGAGGAATAATTAGAGGAGGGAAGTGGAAAGATGATAGCAAGAAAAATGAAAAGAGAGAGTTGTGGGAGGAAGGATTGGGAAGAGCAGGAGGAGAGAGAAAATCGAAAGATGTGGAGGAAAGAAGAGAACACTGGAGAAGAAATTATGAAGGGAATAGAAGGAGGAGGAGGAGGAGGAGGGAGAGGAAAGGAAAAGAAATTACCAAATGAGAATTATCCACGTAGAGAATAATAAAGAAGAGATTATGATGATGATAAGGCAAATGATAATCAGAAGAAGGCGGGAGGGAAAAGAGTGAAAGGTAGGGGGAAGAAATTAACTAAGAACTAGACAACGGCCTTTATAAGTGGAGGGAAAAGGAAGGAAGAAAGATTGATACCCGAAAAATAAGAAGAGCTCAAGGTGAAGTGGAAGGCATGGAGAGGATTCTACTCTTTGTTTATATGATCTTATTTATTTTATTTATTACAGGGGATATTATTGTAATGATTCCTCCAACTCGCCGGCTGTAACGTAGGGGTTTATTTCTGTTGTAAGAGGTTATTTGGATGTCATCTGATTCCTCCAAACTGTGCTTCTTCAAAACATGTAACGTACTTGCATACTGAAGTAATCTTGTTTCCCGATATCAGAGGAAGGAGGAATCGGTAACACCTCGTTTTGTACTCAACAGCTTGCTCTCCTGAATCCTGTTGACGTAAAATTTCAGACTGACAATTAATATCATGACAATTTTCATTCATTTATAAAATTTCCGTAATATATAGTAAACTTCCCAAAAAGGATTATTTGCCATACTTATTCCTTAATTCGTAGTTTATCATATAATTAATTCTTTCAATTTTCCCTTATCACCCTCTGTTTCCATCAGTCTGTTTTAGCCCTTCCCTCTTACACACTCCTGTCATCCTGCTCATTTATTTCCTTCCTCGCCTTCTCTGTTTTGGATCTCATTATTTTTCTCCCCATCTAGTTTATCCCATTCTGTCTCATTATCTCTAGCTCGTTCCGTCCATTCATTCCCTTTGTACTACTCGGCATGCTCTCACACCTCTCTCTCTCTCTCTCTCTCTCTCACACACACACACACACACACACACTGCACTTTGTTGTTATTGTCTTTCATCCTCTTCCTTGTCTTCCTCTCCTCCATGAATTAAATTATGTATCTTACTCATCTTCTCTCATTATCTCTCCTTTCCTTCATTCTCATTCATTGTCATAATCTTTTTTTTTTTTTGTTCCCTCCGTTCTTTTTCGTCAGCATCTGTTTATTTTTTTAGTAACTTCCTTAATTTTCTTTCGTTCATTTCACTATCTCTCGTTTCCTTCATTAATCTTCGTTCCTTTCATTATCTCTCACTTCCTTCATTCACTTTTATACCTTTCATTATCTCTCGTTTCCTTCATTATCTCTCGTGTCCTTCATTCACCTTTATACCTTTCATTATCTCTCGTTTCCTTCATTATCTTTCCTTCCTTGCATTATCTCTCGTTTCCTTCATTATCTTTCCTTCTTTTCATTATCTCTCGTTTCCTTCATTATCTTTCCTTCTTTTCACTCTTGTTTCGGTTCCTTCATTATATTTCCTTCCTTTCATTATCTCTCGTTTCCTTCATTATCTTTCCTTCTTTTACACTCTTGTTTCGGTTCCTTCATTTTCTTTCGTTTTCTCTCTCCCGCCTACCCCTTCTTATTCTCATCTCGTCGTTCTGTGTCTCTATTTACCCTCTTCGTCCTCTGTCTGTGTCTTATCTGTTGCATTCTCTTCCTCCCCTCTTCTGTCTTCTCGTTTCTCTTATTCACTTCCCCTTCGTGTCGTTTAATTTTTTTTCTAATTCGCTAATCTTGTGTCCCTGCCTCTATTACTCTCTTCACCTTCCCCCTGTCTCTCCCTTATTCTCTCCCTACTCTTTCTCTCTCTCAATTATTCTTCTCCTTCTTTTCTCTTCTTCTCTCACTTCCTGTCTCTCTCATTCTTTTTCATCCCTTCATATTAGTAATTCTCCTCTCTTTCTCTCTCTTTCTTTCTCTTCCTGCCTCACTCCCCATTCTCTTCCTTTCTCTGCCCTTTATAATTATATTGCCTATCTTCCTTCCTTTCCTGGCTTTTACTGTTTCTCTCATACTCTTCCTCCACTTCCTGTCATTCTCATTCTCTTCTTCCAAATTTCTGACTCTCTTACACACTTTCCCTATATTGTCTTCCATATTCTCTGTCTCCCTTTCCTGTCTTCCATATCCTTTTTCTACCCTTCCTATTTCTATCAATCTATCCTTGCCATTTGTTCTCCCTCTTTCTTCATCTCCTTCCTCTGCCTTCTGTCTCTTCTCCTTCTTCTTCCCCATCTCTCTCTCTCTATCCTTCCGGTCTTGTAATCTATGTTGCTAATAAATCTCTTCACCCATGTTGATTATTACGACCTCTTTGTTTATAATCAGAGGAGGGCAATATATCCACTTTACTGTCTTGCATGACGCGATAAAGGGTCGGCAAATACAATAACATATCACCACCAACACCAACACCACCAACACCACCACCTCTTGTCATAGCTGCAAGGCTCGTCACTCAGGATTCGGACATCTAGACATTTAACACAAAACTTACAATAACCACGACTGTATTTTCTGTATCAAATCCTTGGTGTGTTTTATATTGCCATGGGGAGTATTCGTCCTTTAGAAGCAGAAAGAGAGTATACACCTTTAAAAAAACCTCACATAATTTATATAGAGAGAGCACCATCATATTGCCTATCCCATGCTCCAGTTTTCGTTTTCTATTTCTATTTTAATCTGGTGAAAATACGCCGTAATTTAATTTCATGGCTTTGTCGGAAAATGAAATGCAGTCCAAGACGAATTACACCAAGAATTTGCACCTCCATGTAAGTGTGAGCAGGAGATGGGAGTGGGCAGGAGATAAGAGTGGGCAAAAAGTGTACAGGTGATGGGTGTGGGCAGGAGATAAGAGTGGGTAAAAAGTGTGCAGGTGATAGGTGTGGGCAGGAGATGAGTGTGGGCAAGAGATAAGAGTGGGCAAAAAGTGTACAGGTGATGGGTGTGGGCAGGAGATGGGTGTGGGCAGGAGATAAGAGTGAGCAAAAAGTGGACAGGTGTTAGGTGTGGGCAGGAGATGGGTGTGGGCAAGAGATAAGAGTGGGAAAAAGGTGTACAGGTGATGGGTGTGGGCAGGAGATGAGTGTGGGCAGGAGATAAAAGTGGGAAAAAAGTGGATAGGAGATGGGAGTGGGCTGGAGATAAGAGTCTGGCAAAATGTGGACAAGAAATGAGAGTGGACAGGACTTAAGTGGGAAAAAAGTGGGCAGGAGATAAGAGTGGGAAAAAAGTGGGCAGGAGATAAGAGTGGGAAAAAAGTGGGCAAGAGATGGAGGTGGGGAGGAAGTGGGCAAAAGATGGAGGTGAGCAAGAGTCGGGAAGTAGGGCAAAAAAGTGTACACATCATGGAAGCTGGAAGAAATCTGAGATAAAACAGGTAGAGGTGGAAAAGAGGATCTGTGTGGAAAAGATTGTGAGCCGAAAATATTTGAACATTGTGTTTGTATGTTAGTGTGTTGCTGAGTGTGTATGTGTAACGGTGTATGTGTCAGCATGTGTGTGGGATTGTGTATGTGCAAGGTGTGTATGTGTGTACAGTGAATAGAGTGTGTGTGTGTGTACAGTGAATAGAGAGAGAGAGTGTGTGTGTACAGTGAATAGAGAGAGTGTGTGTGTGTGTACAGTGAATAGAGAGTGTGTGTGTGTGTGTACAGTGAATAGAGAGAGTGTGTGTGTACAGTGAATAGAGAGTGTGTGTGTGTGTGTGTACAGTGAATAGAGAGTGTGTGTGTGTACAGTGAATAGAGTGTGTGTGTGTGTTTGCCTGTATGTGCATGTATGTGTACAGAGTGGACTGTGTGTGTTTGCGAGTTTATACAGTATATGTGTGTGCGTGTGAAAATGCTTAAAATCCATTTCATATTGTATAAAACACGTGACTCATCCTATTGACCAGCTCTGTCAAAACACATAACAAAAGTGACACACCGACTCTTTCAGAATTTCAGAACGACATTGAAACACCAAAGTCCCTTACTTGCACGGCACGACATCAGAAATATGTTTTGTTTTTGTTTTTGACGTTATTATTGTTTTTACAGTGAAGGGCTCGAGGGTTACTATATATACAATCACAGATATTCGGTCGCTCTCATATTATTTATCTTTCTATATAGCAGCTTTAAGTTATTCTAGAGTATACTGAGCAACATTCATGGAAATTGATATTGAAGGGTAAACGCGTAGAATTCCGTTGCTTTGGATTCTCTTGACAAGTTATAAAAGAGAGAGCCAAAGGGACGTTTGTGTAATATACTGCAAACTGTATTTTCCAGGAAGTGTCTCCCTCTCTTGACTGGTTTGATTTGGCACTATCATAATTAAGATTGCATATCTCTCTTTCCCAGGTGCTAGGGCTCCATGCAGTGTTAGTGCATGCCATTAAACGCCACTAAAATTTATATGGATTGTAAATTCGCCCTGACGAATTTCACGGGACCACCAGTCAACGACGTATTGATAGTATTTTGCCAAGGAAATGCTGTGTGCCCATGATACTTGTCAAAATTTAATGTGAAGAACTACGTATGAGGAAGGATAGTTTCTAGTCTAGTAAACCTTATGATAGGCTTGAAAACATGCTATAAATACCACCCACAGATTATGATAGGCTTCAAAACGTTTTACAGATACCACAGACCCGATCGCGATTAATCCACCTGATGGTAGTGCTCTGGATGATGACAAAAAAAAAAAAAAAAAAAAAAAAAAAAAAAAAAAAAAAAAAAAAAAATCCGACCAGAGGGACTAGGAATACGGCTGGTAGAGTGAGGAGGGGAGAGACGCAGCCAACCACATTCCTCCGTCTCTTTTCACGAGTCTCCCCCTCCCTTCCCCTCACATACAGTTCCCCTCGACCACAAAATCAGCTCGGTAAAATCCTCCCTATACATCCTCTGAACTCCTCTTTGCAATTTTTATTTCCCAACCTATACCTATACTTTTTCCCCCCCCGATCATCAAACTTTAAAATCCCTCCCTCCCTTCCTTCCTCCCCTCTCCCCCCCCCCTCCCCCAGTCAACTTTAACACTCTTCCTCTCTCCCCTCGTCATGTTATGTACGTTGGGTGTCGGTAAAGGAAGAGTGTGAAAAAATAGAATAGCTTTGAGACCAGACGAATTCTGAGAGGAGGCAAAGTCGTTGATGTCTCTCTCTCTCTCTCTCTCTCTCTCTCTCTCTCTCTCTCTCTCTCTCTCTCTCTCTCATACACACACACACACACACACACACACACACACACACACACACACACACACACACACGCACACACACACACACACACACGGTCGTCTGAAAATTTGCATGGGGGGTGGGAGAGCTGAGGAATCTTTGCTGTTTTTAATTAACATGTCAAACACTTGAAGGCGCCGCTGTGACGAGACACCTGAACATTTCCATGTCTCGGGTGTGTACTGCAACAGCTGCAAGGATCGGCAAGTTGTTTGTTTCTGGATGATACTAGCAAATGCTTTAAGGGGAAAATCTCTCGTTGGTAAATAGAAGGCTGCTTATCCCTCCAAACTGTACTACTAGACAACAGATTCTATACTCGTCTATTGAGGTATATAATTATAGTGTCGTGTCGTGGCATTACACGTATAGTTTAGAAGGGTCAGTGGTCCTTCAAGGCATACACTAGGGATTATCCCCTTACATTACGGCTGACGTTTTTTCTGGTCAATTTTTATTGTTGGAGGGAAGCACCACTGACGTTCAATGGTCAAAGCTATTTTAATTAACTCATAAACGACAGTTTACGACTTAGTTAATAAGTATACTTCCATTAACACCTGATGATTTAATAACCCCTTGATGAAACCCCGTCATCAAAATATAATAAACTACTAAATGAGAGTAGTAGTGAACAACCTTTTTTGGCGATGATGATGATGATTACGGAAATATTTTAATATAAATATACAAGGTAAGAAAGATCGATGAAGGAACTCTTTTGAGGAACAGATGAACGAACTCTATTGAGAAACATAAATGCCTGATAACGTAAAACAAATAATGACATACCAATCTATAAAACAGGCATACGAATAATTGTGGAAAACTTGAAGTACCTAAACATTTCGCAAACAAACGAACTAAATAAGTATAAAAAGTGCATATAAACATTTTGAACGCTTCTGGGGAACATAAAGCTAACCCCGTCAACACCAACACGTAATGAGTCCAACAAAGAACATGAGAGCCATAAATAATTGCCCCCAGAACCAAATATGCTGTGCGTTCCTTCATGTTTATGGCCAAATCAAGGTTCACCTCTAGTGTCTCGTCCCTTCGTAAAAATTCTTCATTACGTCGGCATCCATTGAATTTCTGAAAACCAAAATGAAAAAAAAAGAAAAAAAGACGAAATTGTGTTCATAAGAGTTGGGTTTAATATACTACAAAATTAAAGAAAGTACCCTGTTATTTTGAATGGTTTGGAGAAATCTGCCAGTCCTATATTTACTCCCAAAAGTGATAGCTGATGACGTGCACACAATTCTGAATGAACTACATGTGCAATGCCGCTATTCCTATGCTGTGTGTGTGAGTGTGTTGTGTGTGTGTGTGTGTGTGTGTGTGTGTGTGTGTGTGTGTTGTGTGTGTGTGTGTGTGTGTGTGTGATATGTGAGTGTGTGTGTGTGTGTGTGTGTGTGTGTGTGCTGTGTGTGTGTAAGGTAGACATTTGTATGCACTGTAGGGTTCGTCGGGAATTTTAACAGGAGTATCAAAGCCAAGCAAACTATGTTATCCCAGGATCGACGCTTCTTTGATTGGGGAGAAAACGTCATTCATGTGAGATTACGGCGACTACATACCGGGATGGAATGGGATAGGAGAGACGAGAGGTATAGGTAGAGGAAGGAGTGGATAGGATTGACGAGAGTAGAGGAGAGAGTAGGAAGGGGATAGGATAGATGAGAGTAGACGAGAGGTATAGGTAGAGGAAGGAGTGGATAGGATTGACGAGAGTAGAGGAGAGAGTAGGTAGATGAAGGAAGGGGATAGGATAGATGAGAGTAGACGAGAGGTATAGGTAGAAAAAGGAGTGGATAGGATTGACGAGAGTAGAGGAGAGGAGAGGGTAGGTAGAGGGAAGAAGGGGATAGGATAGATGAGAGTAGAGGAGAGTGTAGGTAGATGCAAGACCAGTAGTATTCTATTGGTCTTGGGTAGATGAAGGAAGGGGATAGGATAGACGAGAGTAGAGTATAGGAGAGGGTAGGAAGTGGATAAGATAGAGGAAAGTAGAGTAAATGAGAGGGTAGGTTAAGGCAGGAAGTGGATAGGATAGACGAAAGTAGAGTAGAGGAGATCAGGGGAGTGGTAAAGGCAGGAAGTGAATTGGATAGACGAAAATAGAGCAGAGGAGAGGTAGAGGCAAGAAGTTTGTCAGCCGCAGGGTTAACGTTTGGAATGAACAAGGGTCTGTTAACTGGTTGATGGGTTGGTTAATTAGTTGACTTTAGAGAGTAAGTTTGTTAATTAGTTTGCTTTAGTGGGAACTGGTTGAGTGAGTAAGTTGGTTGGTTGACTAACTGGCCGGTGGTTAATTAATTTGGGAGTGAGGGAAATAGCGAGTTAGTGTGTTGATTAGTTGGTTAATTAGTAGCTTCTTATTGGTAAATGTACAATATAAGTTAGTTAATTAAGCAGCCACTCAGTCATTTATCTAGTTACTGATGCCAACTTATTGACTGGTTGTTTGGTCGGGTAATTGTTTGGTTGATTAGTTGGTTATTAATTAGTTCTCCATATGGTAGTTAACTTATTTTGTCGCTCATTTTGTTATAGGTTGAACAATCAGTAGGATAGTTAGTAAACGTGTAATGGGTCTGCTTTGTAGCATAGTTTGTAGAAATCAGGAACCCTTACTTCTACCACAACGTATGGCCTCATTAGTTTTAACAGACATACAGATA